>PVJC01019761.1:0-29877 GCA_004026665.1 Murina feae | reverse complement strand
TCGGAGCTGAGCTGAAGGGCTCAGCTTCACTTTCCCTCCTGCCGCAATGGAAAGGGCTGTTTACTCAGGTCCGGGAGTGGCGGCCGCCATGTTGGCTGGGCTAATTTGCATACAGCCGCTCTGATTGGCTGGTGGGCGTGGCTTACCCTGTCTCGGAGAAACGGTTAATTTTAATATTTCGCTTTTATTAGTTTAGATACTAGAGGCCCAGAGCATGAGGGTCCCTAGCAGCTGCTGGCTGACAGCCAGGTACTCCCTCCCTTCCTGCCCAGGCAACCCCACCCCTTCCTCCCCCCTCCCCCATCAAACTCCTGAGTGAACTCCAGGTCCAGGGGACAATTTGCGTACTATGCTTTTATTATATAGGATGTTCCAACTACAGGACAAATCAATAAAATATCTCAGAGATGCCAACAACAACCTACACAGGATAGCTGGTAACTCTACAGCCAGCCTCCCCATGGCTGCCCTTCTCATGGGGCATCTGACCATATCCTCAGCTCATCAGTGAAGAAGGGCTACACCTTAATTGACCTGAGTAACTTCTGGATGGTCCCTCCCTGACAACCAGTATTTGCCAGGAAAGTCGTTGGTGCACTTTTTTCAGGGCTGGATGGGGACCTCAGCACCCTGAATCAAGTTACCAAGGACCCAGGCTCTTTCTACCTTTTGCATCTTTTTGGATTTCATGCACCAGCTTATCTTCCCACTGTCACAAGTTGGTAGCCTCAGCAATAAGCATCACTTCCTCACACAACTACTCAGGGTTTTTAAACTGCAGAAAGGAAGGAAACTGATTAGCAAGTAAGGAGTGGAAGAGTTTTTCCTTATCTGTCTCTCTTTCCTTCAATCTGGTTATGGAAACCTTTCCCAGAATCCCCTGCCCCCAGCCAACTTTCTTTTACATCTCACTGGCTAGAACAGACTGTTCCAAAAATCAGTGAAAGTGACTAGGACCATCATGTTTGGAGACATTACATTCACTGGAGGAGCTCTTGTTTTTAATGTCAATACCTGAGTTCTACCCCTAGAGATATTGATGCAATTGGTCCGGCATTGGGATGTTTTTAGAAGTTCCCCAGGTGACCCTGGCCAGTTTGGCTCAGTGGATAGAGCGTCGGCCTGTGGACTGAAGGGTCCCAGGTTCGATTCCGGTCAAGGGCATGTACCTTGGTTGCGGGCACATCCCCAGTGGGAGGTGTGCAGGAGGCAGCTGATCGATGTTTCTCTCTCATCGATGTTTCTAACTCTCTACCCCTCTCCCTTCCTCTCTGTAAAGAATCAATAAAATATATTTTTTTAAAAGTTCCCTAGGTGACTGACTGTACTGTAGAGAGAAGTTGAGGACCACTGACTTAGGCCAGTCATGAGTCATCACCCAGGCTAGGTTGTTGCCATGTGAACAAGGTCAGGATGGGGGCTGTTAATGAGCAGCAAACTATCTGCCCCAGTAATCCTCCTATATGATAAGAGAGAAATACGCAAATGAGGCTGGGACATCACAACCAGCTCAGAGCGCGCCCCTAGCCCCAGTGGACATACACCACACATTAGGGCTGGGGGCGGGCTGCTCAGAGCCTGTCCCCTGCCCCAGTGCCACCCGGCTCCGAGGCCACTCCTGCTGGGGGTTTGCTGGCAGGCACACCACACAGCCTGCCTACGGGCCCACCCAGGGGGGCATGCTCTGAGCCACGCCACAGCCAGAACCAAGGCCCTCAGCGGACCCCCGAGGACCTGCCCAGGGGTTAATGCTCTGAGTCACTGCGGCCAGACTGTGGCTTAGGCCCGCTCCCCTTTGGAGCTGTCAGTAGGACATCCCCTGAGGGCTCCCAGACTGTGAGAGAGGGCAGGCTGGGCTGAGGGACACTCACCCAGTGCATGAATTTCATGCACCGGGCCTCTAGTTTATGTGAAAGAACTTGGAATTGTGAAATTCCAAGCAGATGTAGGGTGTTAATATGGAAAGGGGAAAATGTTTTAAATTATTCATGACTGCAGTTCCCAGCAGACTGGCGTGCTGTCCTATCCTTTTCAGCATGGCTTCCTTTCACCTCTACCCATGGTAGGACCCAGGCTTTCATTCTCATAGATATTTAAGACACCTTGAAAGGAGATAACTGCACTGTACCCTAATTCCCAAGAGTCAGAAAGCTTTTTTCTAAGGAAATCATCCAAATATAAAAAGCAGTGACTAGCCACCCCCAAGTCCCTAACAGCATTTTGAAAGTCATTCCATTTTAATCAGGTTATTATGCTCCAAATGGCGCATGCATAAATATCACTGCAAGGAGAACCTCGTGCTTCAACACAGACTGCCGATGAAAAGGCACTTGTGAAACATTGTTCCTATACAGATTTCTCATTCAAGACAATTAGTTTAAGTTTCCAATTGTAAGGCATTGTGGGTGCTGTGTTCATGCTAGAGGGGCGGATAGTGCATGTGTGTGCGTGCATGTGTGTGCTTGTGTATGTACCCATAGATAGGTACCTGAGTGGCAGGGCCACAGTAAGGTGTAAACAATTTTTATTTTATTTTTAAATATATATATTTTTTATTTCAGAGAGGAAGGGAGAGGGGGAGAGAGATAGAAACATCAATGATGAGAGAGAATCATTGATCAGCTGCCTCCTGCACGACCTACAGTGGGGATCGAGCCCACAACTCGGGCATGTGCCCTGACTGGGAATCGAATGTGACCTCCTGGTTCAAAGGTAGATGCTCAGCCACTGAGCCACGCCGGCCGGTGTCTTTACACATTTTCTGTATGCTCCCGAGAGCCGCCCTTGTAGTCTGGGGGAGGGCAGAAGTGTGAATTTGCAGTTGCTGAGGGCAAGACTCAGAGTTTTCAAAGGGGTGTTTTTTGTTTTGTTTTGTTTTGTCTGGGCAGAGATTTTCTTCTCATGTATACAGATGTAATATAAACAGTTGGCAATGATGCTTTGGAAAAAACACACGTTTATAAGCAGCTGGCTTAAAATCCCTTAGTACGCCTTTTCTCAGGCTCAGTATGAGCAACATAGAAAAGAATAAAACTAAAAAGCTAAGCTGGCCTTGCTTTTTTGTGTCTGACGTTCTAGTCGCACAAGATGACTAACACATGAGCCTTCCTCTCTGTGAAGGCTCCTGATTCCCTCTAACTCTTGCTTCACAATGGAACCGAAGGAACTTGCTCTACTGAGAGACACAATCCTGCTTAGATGCTGTGTAGAGGAAGAACGGTGGAGACTGAGAAACAACCTCGGCCCAAGTTCAAGAACACAGGGAAGTGAACTGTTAAGGAGCTGAATAGGAAGTAGCTTCAACTGGAGAAAAGTTGCAGCCCTCAGTGATACGTTCGTGAGAATTGGAGCCCTTCCTTCAGTTTTGCTCCCTGCCCCCCAGGGCCCACAAGCACCAAGCCAGCCGCCCAGTTTGACATTTCTGCAGCTGGTCTTGATCACATTAAAGATCATCATGCTGGATGCTGGGAAGGAACTGGAACTTCGGATGATAGTGAGTATATAGAGGGTGTCCCAAAAATGTATGCACAGTGTTTAGCTGAAAGCTCAATTGATGTTTCTTTCTTTTCAAATTTGACCCATTAGGACGAGTAATTATTCAAAGTGTGTATACATTTTTGTAATATCCTGAATATATATATCGTCACCCAAGGATATAATTTTAGAGAGAGAGGGAAAGAGAGAGATGGGAGAGAGAAAGAGAGAGAGAGAGAGAGAGAGAGAGAGAGAGAGAAACATCAACCAGCTGCCTCCCATACATACCCTAACCAGGGATGGAACCTGCAACCTAGGCATGTGCCCTGACCAGGAATCGAACCCACAACCTTTTGGTGCATGAGACAACACTCCAACCAACTGAGCTATCCGGCCAGGAATAACAGTGAGTACTAGTATTTTAAATTAGAAGATTAAGAGGATGTGAAAAACATCCACCAGATCTGACTTCCATTCTGACCATGTTTGTTTGGAGTAAGCAGATTCTCCTCCCGTGAAGAGTCGCATGCCAGAAATAATCACCAAGGGAGACAGGTTTTCACTCAGGTGATGGAAGCGCTTTCTGTTACCACTCCTGTCACAGGCCCCAGTAGGCAGCCCCAGCAGGCACAGGGAGAGTCGCAAGGGCCCAGGGCAGTCTTTGGGCTGTGCCATTAAGAAGCCTCACGCTTGGGCGAAATCCAAATGCCCAGAGGGATGGTTTGGAGAGATGCATTAATATTGTGTGATTAAGACTGTTTGGGCCTGGCCGGAGTGGTTCAGTGGTTGAGCATCAACCTATGAACCAGGAGATCACAGTTGATTCCCAAGTAGGGCACATGCCTGGGTTGGGGGCTCAATCCTCAGTAGGGGGCCTGCAGGAGGCAGCCAATTGATGATTCTCTCTCATCATTGATGTTTCTAGCTCTCTGTCCCTCTCCCTTCCTCTGTCTGAAATTAAAGCATATTTTTAAAAAAGATCGTTTGGAGGTGGTAACCAGCAACTTGGAGGCAGAGAAAGCAGCCTAACTGAAGGTCTGACACAGAACATACAGAGACATTGAGAAGGCGTGGGAGCCAGGAGGGGTGGGAAACCGAGTTCTTTTATAAAGATGATGAACTGAAGAGAGTTATGAGCAACCCCCAGAGTGACCTGGGGGCTAACTAAAGCAGTCCTTACAGACATACAGATAAGGTGAACATTAAGGAAAAATGTCCCAGAGCTTAAAGTCACTTTCCCCATGCCTAAGACCAGACATTACCAAAAAGAACGCATTCCTGCCTTGGAGAGATTATGGGAACAGTCAGCCAAAAATACTAAGATGAAGATAATGTTTTAAAAATAGCTCCTTTCAAACAGCGTGGAGTTTGGCATATGTTAAATAGACAGATTTTGGAAGCAATAAAAGCAGATGCTATCTCTTGCTCTAATGAAGAATGTCACCAACACAGATGTAATAAAGGAAAACAATACATTTTTCATGTTCTACAAACAACAAAAAGTTACATGTTGTTGCCTAAGGATAGCAAAGGGGGATATTTTGCAAAAAAAGAGATAGTTGGCTGAAAATAAACACTCCCCCAAAGAATGACAAAAGTCTTAGCATAATTGAATGCTTTTTAAATTAATTTTATTTCTATTTCTCAGCAGTAAAAAGGGAAGAGAAATACTTTTAGCCTCAGGAAAAGTCCATGTCCTGTTCCTAAGTATGGCCATCTCTGGCAATCCTACAGGCCCCGGGGAAGGACTGGTTTGCATGCTCTAGTGTCCTGTGCCAACATAAACGTACTCTCAGCCATGGGGCCACTTTATCCCCACCAGCTTGTGGACAGGGCTAGGAAAGGGAGGAACAGACACAGCGCCTCACTCTGCAGGGAGAGCTACCGGAAGTGACGGGCTGGACTTCAGCTGACACACAGACTCTGTATACTGACCAGCCATCTTAACCTGTGAGTCCTAAAACTGATGAGGGCAACCCCCGTGCCCAGCACCCCTTCAGCCACGCCATTGGCTTATGGCTCCAGTTGAGGCCAAAGGGTCACCTGAGTGGCAGCTGCAAGCTCTGGTCACTTCCCAGCCCCATGCCCTTACCCCTGCCATCACCACTTGGTGGAAGACAAACATCTATAAGTGCATGGTCAAACATATGCTTTCAGTCCTGACTCAGTTCCTTTATTTGACTTGGGAATGACCTTACTCACAAAAACAATTATGTCTGCCAGTTAAAATTGGTACCTCGGAGCAGTTCAATGAACTGAAGCAACAAAAGGCAACTAGGCAAACTCAGCTGTTTTCAAATTTTATTAATACTGGGTAGGAGCGCGTTCATTTTGTTCTCAAGTGAACTCAAGAACTTGGGAAATTTTTAGTTGGGTTTGGGGTATGATAAAATTGGAAACATTATCATTTAATTCTATTGGGGGAATAAAATGGCCATTTAATCATTGCACTGGCTGACCCTGGGGCGTGAGTAATGACTCGCATGGATTGAGGGTTTTTTTCCTCCCACGGTGGACAGAGAAGGGGAGAAGGGCAGCTTAGCTCTTTACATGGGTTGCTCAGGTCCAGGCAAATGACCTCTCCCCTAATTTCTCCCTGAAGTCCCCAGGCAAGAGTGTGTGTGTGTGTGTGTGTGTGTGTGTGGTTTTTTTTTTTTTTTTTTACTCCGTCCCTGTTTTCATCTGAAGGAAGAGTTGTTTCAAGTATTAAATACAACTGAAACTAATATTGACTAGCCTAAGTACCCCCTGCCACTTAACTTTTCAGATTGAAAGTCTGAAAGTGATTTATCACATTTATGCTATTTAAAGTGCATTTCTAGGCTATTTCATGGCGGGGAGGGAGGGGGGTTGCAGTTAGATTAGCAAACTGTTTCTTATTACAGTTTGCCTTAGATTCACAATGGGGGGATGCTTGCACTTTGATATTTCTGGTATTTCAAGTATTATTTTGCCATCATTCCTAAGCAGCTCCCTTTAAAAAAGTCATTAACTTAATGGTTCTAGTGTAAACATTGTTGGTCATTTCCGGTTTCCTTGGCACTGCATTTCACTGATTGGAGGTGCAAACAGGAAGGTTAAGAAAGCTTAACAGATAAGTTTAGATGGTAACATCATCTACAGAGGGTGGCTCCAGGGTCAGATGCTGGAAGAAGACCCTGCAAGGACACTTTGCCATTGAAAAGGAGGCTAACAAAGTCCTCAGGCCATTTGTTCTGGAGTGGGTCCAGGAGGAAGGCTGTTACAATGGGCTGGAAAGTAATTCACCAGTGATAACGGGACCTGCTGAATACCCGGAAATCTCAGACCCCTCAGCCCAAGCGCCAAGTCACAGCCCCAACTTTTAGCATCTGTGAAGTCTCTTTTGGTGATAACCCCAGGATGCTGCACCTTGGCACAAGCGAATGGGCAGGGACAGATGAGTACTTTCAGAGAAACTTGAAGATGAGTGGATAAAAATCTACCAGTATGGTTCAAGCAATGAAGTAAGGTATCCAAGCAAGTTCCCAGATCCACTTGGGGGGCCCAGGGCTCAGTACCTGACTTGAAAGAGGACAGGAAGGCCACCGAGAGAGGCAGAGCTGCACGTTCATGTGGTTGAATCTTCTGTTCTCACACTTTAAAGCAAACAGGAAGTTGATTCTTCTTCCTCCCCTCTCCCAGCTGAAAAAGGATGATGAAAATGCTGAGTGTGTCTTCCTGAGTTACTCTGCTGTAGCCCAGGAGGCTCAGCACAACCAACTGCATGCAATCACAGTCCAGCTCCTTCACCCGGAAAGAAGTTTCCCTTCGATGGCAGTGAGGCTATTAGGAGGTCACCCAGCTGCATTTAGGGTCCAGCTGGTCATTTAAATACTCAGGGGAACTGTAGCAAAGGCCATAAAATATACACAACTCAAGTATGACTTTGAATCTTTAAGTAAACAATCCTTTTTTTTTAAGTACAAGGGAACTTGTGAATTTATTAAGGAATGACTTTACATTTCAATGCCACATATTAAAAAACCCTTTTACGCACGATTCACAAAATAATGATATAAAGAAATCATATGTCACTACTGGGGTACTCCATTAAAAAGTGAGATGTGGTTGTTACAAGGTAACATATCCAAAGCCCTGCCTTGCTAAGGGGAGCTTAGCCATTAATTATATGCACTATTGGGTCAATTATCTATATATATAAAAGCCTAAGTGACCGTTACGACGGAACAACCAGAACAACCAGTCAACCAGTTGCTATGATGCCCACTGACCATCAGGGGGCAGACACTCAATGCAGGAGCTGACCCTTGCTGGTCAGTGCGCTCCCACAGGGGGAGCGCTGGTCAGTCAGAAGCCAGCCTCATGGCTGGCAAGCGCAGCTGCAGTGGCGGGAATCTCTCCTGCCTCCATGGCAGCACTACCAAGCAGTGGCAGGAGGCATAGCAGGCCAGGATAAGTGTGAATGGCACAGTGCCCGGCCCAATTTGGGCTCCTCCCTGGCCACCTGTCACTTGGCACACTGCTACATTCCCTGAGGGGTCCCAGATTGTGAGTGACTGTGTCATAGCTTATAAACTGCTATATCCCACACACAGTTAAACAAGGAAAGTGGCTTCTGCAGTATTTGAAAAAGAGATCTGTGGCTGCTTAATCCTAATTCATCAGAAGAATCTCCAAATGGTCCACATCCTGTTTATTCTACATGGGGATGAACATGCACTCCTATATGTTGGGAACAGTCTCTTAGATTTAAAAATTAAAACCTGGCAAGACTACTCTAACACTGAAAAAAAAAACAGGATGATGCAGCAGTGACATGCATGGACTCTGGTTTGCACATTTTGTCGTCAGCCCTGAATCTGACACTTATAACTGTGTGACAAAACCAATTAACTTGTTTCTGCTTCAGTTTTTCCACCCATAAGATGGGGAAAATGGTACTACTGCCTCAGAAGGACCATGTTATGTACTACTTTTTATAATCAGGGCAAAAAAATGTAGCTGCTCATACAATAGCAAGATGCCTTTCACCTGTATGAAAAGTATGGTCATTGCTGCATGCAGTGCCCCGGATTGCGAGAGGGATGTCTGGCTGCCAGACATCCCCCAAGGGGTCCTGGATTGTGAGTGTGCACAAATCCAGGGACCCCCCCACAGTGCACAAATTTCGTGCATTGGGCCTCTAGTATGTTATCTTCTTTGCAGTTGGCTATTTTCATCCCGTTGAGTTCCTTGTTAGCTCTTCCTGTTTACTGCTGCATCTGCAAAATACTGTGCTGTACTTTAACAGTTAGCAAGAAATAATATTTAGAACTGCCCAGACCTTGAGATCCTTGTCCTATCTAACAAAATCTCTATAGATCTGGGAATTGATTGTACTAAGATAATTTTGGAATTATCTAATTTTTATTATCATACAACATAGGTCTTTAAATACTTTTGACTTAGGAATGACAGGAAGGGTTTCTATTTGTTTCAGGTGATTCAGGCAGTAACAAACATTTTCATTCTCTCCAAATTCTGGGTAAGTGGAAATAGTTTTAACCAAGAAATTTAGTAGCTTAACATTTAATTCTTCATTGTCAAACATCTAGTAGTTGAAAGACAGGGCAAGGCTAGCTACTTGGTCATTGTAGCTGGCTGATAAACTGAATGATTGGTTCTTAAATATGCATCCAAAGTTAAATATTTCATAGCTCCAACTGAAGAGGGCCCCACAGTATTAAGAAGAGTGGGATCTGGAGTGAATTTAATTTTTAATCCTATGTCTAAAACACTAGGGGCTTAAGAATTTTGAGAAATGTCACACTAAAAATTAATGAAAATGGGAACCAAGATGGTGGCATAGGTAAATGCCTGTACTCATCACCCGCCAAAACCACATCAAAATTACAACTAAAATACAGAACCCAGCTCAGGTGACTGGGGAGGCTGAGTCACTGGGCCCTATAGAACACCTACTACGCAAGGCACTCTGCCAACTCAAGGAGACATAGCAGCTCTATCCAATACATAGAAACAAACACAGGGAAGCAGCCAAAATGCAGAGACAAAGAAACATGTCACAAATGAAAGAAATGGAAGCAAGCAAACTACTGGATATAGAGTTTAAAACCACAGTTATAAGATTACTCAAGAATCTTCTAGAAACCTCCAAGGAGCATAGTGAAACTTGCAAGGATCTTAGTGAGAGTGCCAAACACATGGAAAAAGACCAGTCAGAAATTAAGCATACACTGACTGAAATAAAGAATAACAGACAGGTATTCAACAGTAGAGGATTCTGAGAATCAAATCAACGATTTGAAATATGAGGAAGCAAAAAACAACCAGAAGAGCAAAAAGAAATAAGAATCCAAACTATGAAGATTGTGTAAGGAGCCTCTGGAACAACTTCAAGCATACCAACATCCAAATTATGGGGGTGCCAGGAGAAAAGAGAGAGCAAGATGTTGAAAACCTATTTAAAGAAATAATGACAGAAAACGTACCCCACCTGGTGAAAGAAATAGACTTACAAGTCCAGGAAGCACAGAGAGTCTCAAACAAGAGGAACCTAAAGAAGTCCACACCAAGACGCATCATAATTAAAATGCCAAGGGCAAAAGACAAAGAGAGAATCTTAAAATCATTAAAAGAAAAACAGTTAGTTACCTACAAGGGAGCACCCATATGACTGTCAGCTGGTTTCTCAACAGAAACTATGCAGACCAGAAGGGAGAGGCAAGAAATATTCACATTGATGAATAGCAAGGACCTAAAACCAAGATTACTCAGCAAAGCTATCATTCAGAATTGAAGGTCAGATAAAGAGCTTCACAGACAAGAAAAAGCTAAAAGAGTTCATCACACCAAACAAGTATTATATAAAATATTGAAGGGTCTTCTTTAAGAAGAGAAAGAAGATCAAAATATGAACAACTAAATGGCAACAAATAAATACTTATCAACAATTAGATCTAAAAATCAAAATAAACTAATAAGGAATCTAATGAACAGAATAAACTGGTGAATAAAATAGAATCAGAGGCATGGAAATGGAACAGACTGATGATTCTCAGAGATAAGAGGGATTGGGGGGAAGAGATTAAACAAAGATTTTATATGCATACTAGAGGCCTAATTCACGAAATTCGTGCAAGAGTAGGCCTTCCTTACCCCAGTTGCCAGCACTGGCTTCCCTCAGGCACCCGGGACCCAGGCTTCCCTCCAGCTGTCCACAGGCACTTGGGACCTGGGCTTCCCTCACAGCCCTGGCTTCATCCGGAAAGTCCTCCAGAAGGACATCTGGTCTAATTAGTATATTACGCTTTTATTATTATAGACTAGAGGTCCGATGCATGAAATTCGTGCAAGAGGCTCAGCTCTCACAGCCCTGGCTTCGTCCAGAAAGTTGTCTGGAAGGTTGTTCAACTGTCCAGTCTAATTAGCATATTACACTTTTATTATTATAGATACACATTACCTATGGACACAGACAATAGGGTGGTGAAGGCCTGGGGTGGGGTGGGGTGGGAACCGGGTGGAGGGAGGCAATGGGGGTGGGGGGAGAAAGACATCAGTAATCTCAACAATAAAGATTTTAAAAATAATGGACATATTTATAGTTTAAGCACAACAAAAATATTGAAAATGGTAGGAAATTTGCTGATAGTTTTTTTTAAGTCTACTCGGAGGCTACAGTTATAGCATCAATCCCACCTTTTTCCCCCACTCTACCTAGCAGGTCTCAGAAAGTTCTATTTTCCTTAACAGGTACCCCACAGCAGCAGCTGCAGAAAGCACAGTCACTCTGACAGAGGTACCCCCATCTTTTTCCTGTCTTTATTCTCACCTAACCCCTCTTTGGGTCACACTTATTCCTGAACTGTCTTTACAACACAGAAATGATAGCTACTGGTTCAATATGGATTTCTAGCATTGAATAATGCAGCTTAGATAAGGAAGATTAAAGGTTTAATATTTGAGAGGCCTTCTAGCATGAGGATTTAACAGGCTTTCTGTTTGTGAATTTCGGTGTTCTGAAGTTCAAACACCCTTTGTTCCTTTCCTTTCAGGTCAGGCATCATGAACGGGGCACTCAGCATGTTGGCCCAGCACTGGAGAAACCATGCTGTGGAGGCCATCTAACACGCTGTCAGAGACTGGGACTTGATTTGGTACCAACTGCTGTGCAATTCTGGAGAGCAGGAATATCATGAGCTTATTAAATAATGACGGACACATTGGCTGAGACAAAGTTTCCAATAAGGAAGTGCAATGTGGATAATCATGGCAATAAAACAGGAAGAATTTTAGTTCCCAGCCTGAACCTGCCTCGGCTCGAGCCATTTCAACAAGGCGTCCTCACAACAAAGAAGAGACGCGATTGGTACCATTTCCCATCAGCAGGTGTCTGGACAAAACATTAATGTGAATAAGGGCCAAGTGCAGTCCTGTGTATCTTGATTAAATTACGCACTATTAAATAAAAGGGCTAGGTGATACTGTTTTAAACCTGACTCATCCAACCCTTGTTCAAACAGCTCCCATTGCCACTACCCCTGAACTGATTTTTAAAAAGTAATTTATCTCTGTAGGGTGGGAGAGAAATGAACTGAAACCATTTTTTTGCTTTTAAATTGTTCCATTTGGTGTTTTATAATTATACTATTAAATGACTGAGTCATGCTGACAGGATTTGTTTTGTTTTGCTAGGAAGCTTCAGATTTTATGATGTAGTTTGATTCTGGGGGAAACTAGTCTACATACAAAGGAATATGAAGACTATAAAATAAACTGCATGTTGGGTTCAAGATTCTTAGCAATTATCCAACATTCAAAGCCTACTAAAAAGAGTTTCAGGCCAGGAAAAGTCACAGGCAGAGATGAGTTTAAAGTGGTTCTCTTCATCCTAAGGCACATGTTGCAATGATTTTTAGACCCTATTTTAAAACTAAAGTTTTTCAAGCATCTAAATCAGGTTGGCAAAAACATTTTCTGTGAAGAGCCAGACAGTAAATGGTTCCTGCTTTATAAGCAAACTAGTGGCCCAGTGCATGAAATTTGTGCACATCAAAAGGGGATTAGAGTAAATATTTTAATACTGCTATTTGCCCTTTCTCTATAATAGAAGTGTCAGAGATGAAAGAAAATTAGTAAAATGTATATGAAAATCTTCCTCCTGTCAGAGTCTGGGGTGCACCATGGAACCCATGTGCACCTCAAAATCGCTCAAGACCCAAACCTGGACGGCCCCCCTTCATTGGGCTAGATCCAGACCTGGCCAGTCCCACCCTGTCAAGCCCTGCCAGGTGGGGAGGGTGCAGCCTCAGGTACCCTGGGTGCCAGGGCAAGGGGGCACGGCCTGAGGTCCCCCATCAAGCCCTGCTGGGTGGAGGGAGTGGCCTGTGATCCCCCAGCCTGGCGCCGGGGCAGGGGGCACAGCCTGAGGTCTCCTGGCCTGGTGCTGGGGTGGGGGGCACAGCCTCAGGTCCCCTGGCCTGGGGCCAGGGCGGGGGGCAAGGCCTGAGGTCCCCCTGGCCTGGCACCAGGGAAGAGGGTGCAGCATGAGTTCCTCTGGCCTGGTGCCGGGGCAGGGGGAGCAGCCTGAGGTCTCCTGTCAAGCCCTGCGGGTGGAAGGCATGACCTGAGGTCCCCTGTCAAGCCCCATGCAGGAGGTGGGTGGGCGCACAGCCTCAGGTCCCTGCTGATTGCTCCTTAAGGCTCGTTATGGGAACTTAGCCTCAGCTGTGGGTGCAAGTTGACCGGAGTGACCATCAATTTGCATATTCCCTCTTTATTATATAGGATAGTTGCCCACTTCTGTCATAACTTTTCAGTTCTGCATTGAAAGCAGTCACAGACAATATGCAAATGAATGAGCATAGTGTATGCCAACAAAACTTTATTTACACAACAGGCAGTGGGCCAGTCTGGATCCAGGTGCCAGCTGTAATTTGTCAACTCCTGGTCTACTAGTAAATGAAGCTGGAGAGGAATCACTTCCACCTAGAAAAGAACCTCTCAGAGAAGAACAGGATCATATTACACTTCTACTAACAGACAATATTTTTAAAATACAAAACAAGATCAGTTCAGCCAGTTAATCTTTTTATTTTGAGTTTTGTTAAAAAAAAATACAGAAAGCTTTGAGAAAAATGTGTTAAATATCAGCAAAAGCAGGAAAACGTGACTAGCTTTACAATATCAATCTAAACATATACACAAAGGCAAACATTAAGTAGGATGCTACAGAAAGACAGCACTTTGGGGTCTAATTTCAGTTTTCTTTATTGCACATAAAGATTGCTGATAACTCCAAAACTTCACTTTTTCACAGTTAGACATATTTTAATATTATTTTGTATAACATGTTTATAGGACATACTGTTACATGTTAATTTTATAAAACCACCAGTGTGCCACAGTTGAATGGAAATAGAAGACAAAATTCTCCCCAACTACATTATTTAAGCTTCCTATAAAAAGTTCTCCAGAAGGTCACATCATCCATATTAAACTTATCCTATTCTATTTAAAAAATTGCTTTGTAGCTATTAAATGAATATTGGTGGCCTTCGCATTTAATAAACTTAATGAACAAAACCTTCTAAGAAGACCAGATGTATTTTATGTAAAAAAGAAAACCTAGGAGGTGACACTACTACGAAATCATACTTTGAATGAGTGCAGTGATACATTCCAAATCCATAGAGTGACGTAATACCCACACAACTGAAAATCATTCTTCTGCTTCTCTGAAGCCCACAGCTGGAATAGTCGCAACAAAAGTCAACCCCCAAATGTCCATGCAGTTCGATGGTCACCCAGTAACACTGGATCTTCACTGTTGTTAAGTGCTTCTGACAGAGATGTAGAGTTATTCAAGCTATTTACATGTCCTTTTTTTTTCTGAGCTTTTCCAGCATACACGGGCCCAAATCATTCTCCACTGGCCAAGAATTGAGGTGATTATGACATCCTGTTAACCCTTTTTAAAAGGTGGTCATCAGAAGACAAGGATGCACTCTCCCAACTGCTCTCATGTCTATTTCAGACCTTTTCAAAAGGCAGCAGAACAGGAAGACCTTCCTTCTCATCTTCTCCAAGGCTCAAGTAGCAGAAAACCGGTGCCTATGTGTTCCAAGTGGACCATGGTTATCGTATACCCTGCTTACAAAAATAAAATTTACATCAAAAACTTTGGTTTGCTCTTTACAATTTCTCTAGCACTGGGTGACAAGACAAGATGTGTTTGTTAATTTTTTTTAAAACTCTACTTAGGAAAATTGAAACTGGAAAATACGGTTTACTTCTAAATCTTGATTTGAAAGGATTGTCAAAAATCCTACTTGCTTTTCCTCATCAGATACTCACATAGGTTTTTATGGTATTTGTCTGTATATTGTTCTTATTAGGTTCTAGAAAGGGGGAAGGTTTTGTCAGGTATCAAAGTGGTGAAAGCAGCATTCAGATGGGTTGTTTCTAAATTCTAACTCTTGCCCACTGGATTCTTCAACTTGCTGTGTGAGAACGTAGCAAATGACACTGGCCAGCCAGATTCCCATTTAGAAAACAACAGGAGAGATCAGAACTCAATGACACCGGTCTAAAGTTTCTGACAGATTAACTCCTACAGTAATAACTCATCTGCAGAATCAACATCAAACTTGTCAAGTTCCCTATTCCTGAAATGGAATAAGAAGTCATTCATTGAAACAGCAATCCTAATTCCAGAGTACATTTGACAACAGATGGTAAAATTAGTTTTCTGATACACCCCTTAAAAGTCACAATGGGTACCAAGGTAGGTTCCCAGGCAGTTGATTCCCCTCTGGTGAGTGGCTCAGTGGCCCCGGCACCGATTTCTAAGTACATCAGTGGTGTTTCTACATTTAAGAGTCACTGTTCACATCAAATATCCAACATGATTACATTAACTTCTACTATGGACAAAAAAAGGGAGGGATATGATGAGGGGCGAAGGAAGGACGTGCAACAGACCTCTATTTTGGAAGGAACGGTCACTTCTTTGCTCCTAGTCTGAAATGTTCATGGATAATGAAGATAACATGTTTGGTGTTTTCTAAAATTTGTTTTTTCAACCAAACCACAGAAGGTGTTTTCAGGTCTAGGGATCATAGCCTAAAGAGCTCTTGCTGTTCGTTTGATGAAACATTTGATGTCGCAGTGTGGTTTTTGGCTGCAAGGCATCAATGCTTATTTGTCCGGTCAGCCCAATAAGTATCCTTGATGGTCAGTGTCCATTTAATTACATATACCTTTCCTATCCTTGCTTCCTAGGAAGAAATGCAGACTTATTTAAATCCTAAATTTCCTCTCTAGGAAAATATTAAAAGGAATGTCAGTTTATATCTTCCCTCTGTCAGTGCTATCCACAAAAATTGGCAACTCCTTAATAACCAGCTCCCAACACCACCACCGCATGACAGCAAAGTAGTCACAGCCTTCCACTTAATAAGCGGGCTGTGCTCTGGCAGTAGACAGCCCTCCCCCTTATTTTAAGGAGTCCAGTGTGGATTCAGGTATGGATACCAGTGAAGTGTGAAGAGAAAGAAGGTTCACCTGACTGCAAAGGGGACTATTAATTTAATCCCAGGTTAAACGGAAAAGACGGCTTGTTAGAAACCTTCACGTTTGATTAGCCAGCAGCTCAGTTAAGATAAAACCCCCTTTTCCCCACAAATCGGAGCAAAGATGACAGGTTTTAATCCCTCCAATATGTACACTCAAGTCATCCTCCCCCTTTCATGCTCCAAGGTTTTCTACTGTGACCTTTTTTTTTAGTTGTATTTATGGAGTATGTGTTTTAGTTCTACAAACATTACTAGCACGAAATTCACTCACAGCTACCTGGTCTGTATTATTGATCTACACTCAGTTTGTTCCACATGACTAACAATTTAAAAGAAACACACACCTGAATTTGCTAGGTCATCCTTTAAGGTTTCAAGTTGGGCCCACTGAAAGTTCTAGACTAAAGGCTCTCCACCCAAGCTGCAGATTAGAATCCCTGAGGATCCAAACACAGCACAGAAGCACTCTAAACCTACTGAACCTGGATCTCTGAGGGTGGGTCTTTATGTTGATATTCTCAATAAATGGGTCAGATCATCCTCATGTGCAGCCAGGGTGGAGAACCTCTGCCCTAGAACATCCGACTTTGCTGAACTGTGACCCCCCCTCCCTCACCCCACCCAGACCAAATATGCTTATAAAATGACTTGTGATTATCCTCTCAGAAGAATTTTGCTTAGTTGGATGTACCATTGCTCAGCAAATGGTACAGACTGGTTTACAGACTGGCAGCAAATAAGTTAGCTTTGGGTTAGTTTCTCGGCACCCTACTTTTTACTTTCTAGCATAGTGGAAGCATGAGGTAAGTATGTTTAGCTTTCCCCCCAAACTACAAAGCTCATGGATGGCCATCAAATGAAAATGGCCTTTAATGTAGATAGAAGGGAAAGGGGAATAAAAACCACCCAATTCTCTTTTACGGAACCATATGAAATGGTCATTTTTGTTTCTTTCAAACAATGGTTGAATACCAGCAATTTCATACAGCTCAAACGAATAAATTTTTCTTGGTTTGCACAAATAATCGATTGAGAGGGCAAACAACATCTTATTTAAAAATTAACCATTAAAAATCAGAGTTAAGAAGGTTAAATGGCTGACTTCATCATGGGCGCACTAGAACGAGCCACTATTTCATAAGGGAAATGGCCACATTAAATGAAAGCATTTTTTAGAAATTGCGTTGTTGAAAATAATAGCACTGAAGCATAGAGCACAGGGAGAATCTCAAACTTGGTTTCCAAGAGTTCTCCTCGGTATTTCACTTACTACAGGTGTGGGCAGGTAGGACAGCTCACCCACAGACAAACCCACAATCTCAGACCACACTCACACGAGGCTGGTGCAGACCTCTCCAGATACAAGAAAATGACCTTTCTCTACATGGCACTCAGTGCCAAGACATCTCCATTCTTAATCTGAGAGGGGACAGGAGCCTTCCACTGCATAAATAACGCTGAACACTCCACTGCCTCGCCTCTGATTCTTCAAGTGACCACTGAACTCTTATTCATGTCTTAGCTCAAAGTTTGGAATTCTGCTAAGTCTTCAGAATACAATCCTGTGTTTTCTTTGCAGTGATTTTTTTTCACAGTGAGATTTCTTCCCTCTGAATACTAGCGTACTGCCTCTGAGGGTTGTTACTGCATTCTTGTCCCCAGATCAAAGCACTCCACAAAGTTCAGTGTTATTTCTAAACCCACAGTAGACACCTCAGTCTTATTAACCACTTTCCAGGCAGTCAGCTCATATGGCAGCCATCAAGAATTGACTGATTTTTACAGTGATGTAATCACCAGTTTCTAAACAGTTTCTCCTGCCTTCACATTAATGAAAAAAACAAAAACAAAAACAAAACAAAAAAACACGGCACTTTTAACACTATTTTGCCTTTGGTTTGAAACATTCCAGTAACAACTTTGTGGAGATTTCCAGAGAAGGAATTACAATGCTTTCCCATGTTGAAATGTTGATGGATATATTTTCCAACCTTCAGTCTAGAGAAAATACAGGTAGCAAAAGAAGTCAGGAATCCAGAGATGAGGCTGCTGTCATCATCTCCTGTTGCTGGAGCCTCCATTCAAATTGCTTTTTCGTGCTTTTTGTCCCATTTAACACCAGCTTCCCCTCATCCTTGGAGGTCCAATCTCACCAGCCTTCCTTCATGATCTTTCTTCTAGCCTGTTCTCCCTTCACTTGATATTCCTACATCCAGCTACACTCGCACTGCTGTATATGGAAACGAAGTCTCTCCTGGGAGGGGTCCCCGGCACCCACCACCCTTTGTTCAGGTACCACAGGTGAATGAATTAGAGACCAGTAAAGCATGCGATTGTTTTTGTCTGTTTAACTCTGAACAGTGCACTACTATGTGAAAAAGTGGGAATAGATCTGCATTGATCTTGAGCCCCACCATCTGTATCTTGGGTTAAAATTTAAATGTTAAGATATCTTCAGACCTCAATAAAATAGAAGCGTTAGTTCCATTCAGTTACTGTCCCACCTCAATCAACACTGGAGCATGCAGCCAGCCCCACACCACTGGTGGGTCTACCCCATTGCTTCAGGGTTCGAGGGGAAAGTCATGCATTATCCTCCAGGGGGAACACTAGACGGGTGCCCCGGCTGGAAACCTTCTGTTCTCCCATTCCCAGGTCTCGTTCCAGCACCTCCTCAGAACTGCTCTTTGTTTTCCGACTGCCCTCCAGGCTTATGGAGGCCGTGTGGGAGCCTGAGGAGCCATTGGCAGTCACTGTGCTGTCCCCATAGGTCAAGGTGAGGTCACCCTCAGTCAGGATGAAGTCAGAGTCTTCCTCTCTCAGTGGCTCTTGGTTCTGAAAAGTGCAACAAATAACAATTAACAACAATTTGAAGACTGGAATCTTCAGAGCTGCAGCCAACCCCAATCTCAACTCCTCATCTGAAACTGGGGATCATGAAACTTGCCTGCAGTGAGCCTCCAGCATGATAACTGGATGTAAACTGTAGCGTGCTGTTCAATGTATAGCACCGGTGCCTGAATTAGGACTCGGAATAGCAAAAAGCAGCTGTGACTTTAAATGCCTGAGAGTTTGTGACAAAACGGAAGAAAAGGAAACCAACCTGGGTTTTCAGCTTCCCAGCCCACAAAGAAAGGAAGGGCTAAGGTCACTGGGAAGACCTGCAAATAGGTTCCAGGTCTTCTCTCCTCTGGGCAGGCCTTCTGGGTGGGCCTCCAGCCCTACACAAACCATTCTAAACACACCTAGTTTACATCTGTACTACTCTTTACCCTCGTCAGCATGGAGGGAAGAGGACAAATCATTATTAGGATTTCCTTCCTGTCGCCACACAAAATCCCTGATGGGAAGCCCTCATATAGATGAAGCAAGTGATACAGAGGGAAGGTATATTTTCTTGAGCATCTAATACAAGTATGTCAAATTCACGACCGCATGTGGCCCATAATGAATATTTTTGTGGCCCGTGTTAGCCTTTGAGTTTGACATGCTCGGTCTATTATATGCCTGCCAGGAATGTCATATTTGGTCCTTACCCCTCTCTTGTGAAGGGTGCAAGCACATGTCACAGAGCAGAAAATCTGAGCTAAGAGAACCTATGAAATTTGCCCAAGGTTGTCCAGCTGGTAGAAAGCAGGTTTGGATTTATGCTACCTCCAGACAGGTTCTGCCCACCTAAAGGATATGAAAAGTGACCCCCTTGGGAAAAGGACTGGTACAGCATCCTATATAATAAAAGGCTAATATGCAAATTGTCCCCTCAACCGGGACTTTGGGAGTTCGACCTGGAGTTTTTCCGGATTGGGACTGGCTGGTCAACTGCCCACAGACCCTGCCCACAGCCTGCCCCACCCCTAATTGGCCCCCCAACCCCAACTGGGAGTGGGGCTAGCCTGCCAACCACCCTCGATCCTTCCCCCCAGCTGGCTGGACCCCACCTGTGCATGAATTCCTGCACTGGGCCTCTAGCAGCAGCTGTAGTAAAACAGATGAGGCTCAACAAGGCAGGCATCAGCCAAGTGGCAGCCACTTGAAACTAAAAGATGGCAGGGAGAGTGTCAGGAAGCAGCATGAGGTCAGACACAACCTTTCATTCTCCAACGTATTTAACAAGCAAAACAAGGGTGGGGTCCTCCCCCACTCCCCTATTTCATGGCTGTCAAACACTGTGACTTTCTTTTTTGTTTAGTTGGGTTAATCCTCACCTGAGGCTATTTTTCCATGGATTGTTTAGAGAGAGTGAAAGGGAGAGGGGGAGATAGAGAGAAACCGATGTGAGTGAGACACATCAGTTGGTTGCCTCCCACACATACCGTGACCAGGGTAGGGGACTGAGCCTGTAACCAGGCATGTGCCCTTGACCGGAATCAAACCCTGGACCCTTGTATCTGCAGGCTGACCCTACAGCCACCGAGCCAAACCGGCTAGGTCTGGACTTCCTTCTTGAATAGCAAACAGTTTGAAAACTGCACTTTCTCTATTTCCTATCTACCCTGCAAAGCACATCTGAAGCTCTACATCCTGTCCTCTACACAACATGGTGTCCTCAGTGCAGGACCTGAACCTGCCCTGACAGTACATGGTCCCCACTCAGTCATGCTGCCCAAAGCCACAGGCAGATTCTTCTGTGTCCATGCCTGGACTCCCCATCTGGGTGAATCACCAAAGGGCAGTGACCTCCTTCTCCTCTTGTCAGCGCCCTTCCTTGAGGTGCTTAACTCAGTAGGTGCTAGAGGAATGCCTGTTAAGTGCACTGGCCTAGGGAGGACTCATTTCTCTGGTCCCAGCCCATCTCTGTGCCCTTACTGGTGACATACACACCCATGCTTTCTGCATTGTTTCTCACTGATATTGACTTCTCCAAACTCCACAATGTGACCCCATTTAACCAATGCTACAGCTTTTCTAACAGGCAAGCACTTAACTCCTCTTGCTTGCTGCCTCAAATCTTCCCTGGAATCAGGCAGGATGCAAATGTGTAATCAAATAAGAGTTCTCTAGTTGGGCAGAGAGAAATTCTAAAACTCGCTCCAAATTCCCCCAGTTTCTTCCTCTCTATCACTATTTAGGAAGTCCTGAAACTCTGTCTGCCCAGTGATAGTTTTAACAACAAATGACATCATGTTCCCTGTTTTAGTACATTCCATTTCTCCCATTAATGCATGTGCTAAATAGGGTTTTTGTTCATTTATGTCAAAATACCTCTTCCGGGGCACTTAGTACCCAGATTTCAGGGGGAGAGTCCTCGGCCCGTAGTTCATTCTTTTAAAAGTTTGGAGCCTCAGAGGGACAGAGAGGAATCTTTCTACTACATCATAGCTGCTGATATTTGGGAGCTCCATAACCCTGGTAAAAGGTTTCTCCGTTGCTGTGCACAAAGTATTAAGCATACGTAGGCTGGTCATTTGTAATCAATCATCTTACTGGAGAGCAATTTCTATGAGTTTGGAGGCTGCATAGAAATGCAGCCCTGACATGCTGTACTTACGTCATACACCTGGGGACTGGTCAGACATCGAGCGAGCAAGCCACACCAGGTTGGGAGCGTGGTGGTTAATGGGGGGCCACTGTGTGTGAGGATGGGCTTCAAGTAACTTTAAAGAGAATTAAGGAAACAATGTCTACAAAGACTCCCCCACCGCAACACAACGTGTTCAGAAATCCCAACAAGTAAATCATCTGACATTCTTCTACCCAGAAAATGTCTCTTTCCATTTTACTGGCACAATACAGAAAATGTAGCCATGCCTAGTTTTATTGCCTTTCTCTTTTGCACCTCACAGATGTTATGTTTTTGTTTGTTTGTTTGTTTTAAAAACCAAAGGCAAGACCCCCCACACTGGCCAGGCAAGATCTTTGTTTTAAATATATTTTTTATTGATTTCAGAGAAGAAGGGAGAGGGAGAGAGAGATAGAAACATCAATGATGACAGAGAATCACTGATTGGCTGCCTCCTGCACACCTCACACTGGAGATTCAGACTGCAACCCGGGGATGACCTCCTGGTTCTTAGGTGGACACCCACTGAGCCATGCTGGCTGGGCAAGATCTTTCTTTTTTTAATGTAGGTATTTAACACTATAAACTTTTTGTCTCTTCTTAAAACTGCTTTTGCTAAATCACATAAATTTTGCTATGTTGTATTTCCATTTTCATTTGTCTCAAGATATATTTTTTATTTCCCTTCAGATTTCTTCATTGACCCATTGGTTATTGGGGACTGTATCATTTAATGTGCATTCAGGGGTGTGTTGCTTAATGTACACATATTTGTAAAGTTTCTAGTTTTCCTGCTGTTATTGATTTCTATTTTCATACCATTGTGGTTGGAAGAGATACTTGCTTTAATCTGAATCTTCTTAAATTTTCTAAGACTTGTTTGGTCATCTAACACACAGATCTATCCTGGAGAAGGTTCCATGTGCACTTGAGAAGAATCTACATTTTGCTGCTGTGAGATGGAATGTTCTGGCATGTGTGTTAGGTTCATTTGATCTAAAATGTAGTTCAAGTCCAATGTTTCCTTATTGATTTTCCATCTGGATAATCTAGCCATTGTTGAAAGTGGAGTACTAAGTGCTGACAAGAATCAATTTCTTATCACTTTAGTATTCTGACACTCTCCTGTGAACTCCCTCCAATTCTACATCCTTTCTAAGCCCAGTGAGTAACATGCCTTCTGGATTACAATGTAGACGAAGTTCATATGCCTTTAAGAAACCTCTGGTGGCCCTGACTGGTTTGGCTCAGTGGATAGAGCGTCGGCCTGCGGACTGAAGAGTCCCGGGTTCAATTCCAGTCAGGGGCATGTGCCTTGGTTGCGGGCACATCCCCAGTGGGGAGTGCGCAGGAGGCAGCTGATCAATGTTTCTCTCTCATGGATGTTTCTTTCTCTCTCTTTCTCTCTCCTCTCCTCTCTGTAAAAAAATCAATAAAATATACATTGAAAAAAAAAAAAAAGAAACCTCTGGGGGTTCTATTTCAGTTAATAGCAGAAAATAGTAAACGCTCATTTAAACCATCCTTCCCACTAAGAATGACTAGAAAAGCTAGGTCAAGATAAAACACAACAAAATCTTCTGCTTAATGGCATCAGAAAGCTAGCAGGGCAGTGAAGAGAGCCAGAATCTGGAGAAGACACCCAAGTGGGGAGCCTGGCGCTTGGTGAATCAGACAAAAACTGGTGTCCAGGGCCTTCTGAGGAAGACTCCATAAACACCCTAGGCTCTAGGTTGGAACCCTAGAACCAAGAGTAGACAGAAAACAGACTAACCTTCACAGAAACTGCAGCCCAGCTTCAAATCACCTTTATTTCTGACTGAACTGAAGTGACCTGGAATTACTAATGCCCCTAACCTAGACCCAAAGTAAATTAAAATTATCTCTGAAGAATGATAAGCTCATCTAGAGCACTTCAAATTATCTGTATACTTTTCCATTTCCCATATCTGTCACTGAAAAAAAAAAGATGCACAGAAGAAAAAAATATAAAGGTAACATTAGAAATTAGCTGCATGACTTTGAGATAGAGATTTCTAAAACAGGACACGAGGAGTACTGACCAGAACAGAAAAGATGAATGAATTGGACGAAGACCTTTTGTTCATCAGAATAGTCTATTTAAAAGTGAAAATGTAGCATATGATCTCATTCATATGTGGAATCTAATGAACAAAGTAAACCAATGAACAAAATAGATCCAGAGTCATAGAACCATGAACAGACTGATGAATCTAAGAGGGAAAGTCGGGGGTGAGGGGTGGGAGGGAGTGATTAACTGGGAAACTTAGATGCATATATGTATAACCCATGGATATAGACAATAGTGTGGTGAAGGCTTGGGAGGGGTGGGTGCATGGAGGATGGGGTCAATGGAGGAAAGAACAAAAAAAGGGGGACATGATAATACTTTCAACAATAAAGATAAATTTAAAAACTAAAAAAAGAGAAAATGTAAGTCACGAGTAGCGAAGTTATTTTTATCATCCTTAATTAGCAAAATACTAAGCCCAGCATAATCCACTTCACTTCCTGACCACACCAACTCACCTACAAAGCCACATTCCCCTTGTATACAAGGCTCTGAAGAACCACATGAGTCTATCAAGCTACGGGTCCGCTAAATCTCTTACCCAAAGAGATGCTCACCAGGACTACCTGTGGCTGAATGATCACTGCATGAGTCCCAAGTGAGAGCTGACTACACTGTACACTTCCTTCCTTACTTATCAGGAGTCATTTACTGGCAACTCAACAGGACGATTTCATCATCACTGTTTCAGGGAAACTATTTCCAAGGATACTTGTGGTCAAAGCTGTACCACAGCCTGAACAGCCATGCGCTCTCCTGCTTTGTCCGGTTTCCTCCAGCAGAATCTGGACCATCCTAGGAAAAAAATAATAAGAAAGATGCTTAGTTGTACAAATGGATTGACATAAGGGGGGAAAGCTTTATTTTAACCAACATTTTTGGTTATTTTGAGCTCAGAATCAAATATCCTGTATCACCAAAGCATCAAAGTTATATTGGGAAGTGATATTTTTTAAATGGAGTAATTCCAAAGGTAGGCAAATCAACCCCCCAAATGAAACAACTTGCTTATGTCTGTGGGTAGATCAACTCAAAGTAATACAAAATTTCTTTTGGTATACTTGCTGTGATTTTCCCAGAAGTGTCTTGCAGAAGATTACTAGGAATTACTCTAAAGTAGTCTAGATCCTAACATGTCAAAGTTGATTTAGAGAGAATATTAAAGAGAGTTTCTGTAAAACCAACTTTCCAGGTCCCCCAAAGCTGGTCTGGAAAAACTGTGCTTGGTTGAGTTTACTGACAAAGTAGCTCTTAGTGGTCCTGACCCAAGCACGTGCCCTGGGTTCCAGGTGCTGCAGGAACTTGCTGTCCTACCAGCTTTAGGAAGGTGGGTATAGCGGGCAGGGGAAGTAGAGCCAGAACTAGCATCTCTGTTCTTTTATCTACCTTCAAGTAGTAAGTTCCTCTACTACTCCTTTCATGCCTTTTCAACTCAAAACAACTCCATCATTTAATTTTCAAAATAACCAGCAAAATCAAACATTCAATTCTGGTTTAAAAAAATCTGTTCTGTGCACAATTTATAAGCAGCACAATTACTCCTAAAAGTGGACTAACTACATTACTTTGAGGAAAGTGGTGAGTACTATGTTGCCAGATAACAAGCTCTGAGAGTAAGGATGGCTTGGGAAGCACAGCCGTTTTTAGCATCACCCCCTTGAATGTTATATGGAGAGGAAACTGAGAGACAATACGCAAATAAAAGTTGAGCCTCAATTACAAGTAGCTCTAAATCACAGTGGATGAAAATTCCACCGGCAATACAAATATAGGCTGTAGGACTACTTGGAGACCTCTGAGAAGCTAAGCACATAGGCAAGTAGATGGAGGGACATTAGCATGCACCACTTAAATTCCTAAAGTTTCCAATGGTGAAGGTTATTTTTAAAAATGAAGTCCCCGTGGTATTTGAGGAATGTTTAATGACAAATACAGGGTGGGGCAAAAGTAGGTTTACAGTTGCTCCTATGCGAAACAGAGTTTATTCTTGTATTATTAATTATCAATTATTCTATTATTTTCCATACAAACTGTAAACCTGCTTTTGCTCCACCCTGTATGAAAACAACTTAAATGGGCCCTATTGTGGAGGAGGAAATAAAAATGAGAGATTACAGAGACTAATTTTATTTCACATTTTGATAACTCTTGTGGGAGAGAGTACAGAAATATCTCCACTTGAATAACAATCATTCATTCAGGTAATTAATTGCTAGTTCAATGATAACTCTAGAGAAAGTTCAAAATGCCACACAACTGAATGGAAAAGTGGTAGATGAACGTTCTGGGAAGTGAATATATTTATGGAAAAAATAAACCATCTTCATAAAATGACAGGTTCCAAGTTCTCAGTTCTAAGTGCCTGTAGAATCTTACTGAAGGAAAATGAACAAGGTGATAAAATCATTAGGAAAGAGACTCTAAACCAAGGGTGGGGAACATCCAGCCCAGGAGCCATATAAGACCGTGAAATTATTTGGTCTGGGCCTGCCAAGGCATTAGGGGTGAGTTAATGAAATGTTATAGCAGCTAATTTTTTAAAAATACATTTTATTGATTTTTTTCACAGAGAGGAAGGGAGAGAGATAGAGAGTTAGAAACATCGATCAGCTGCCTCCTGCACACTCTCCACCAGGGATGTGCCCGCAACCCAGGTACATACCCTTGACTGGAACCGAACCTGGGACCTTTCAGTCCACAGGCTGACGCTCTATCCACTGAGCCAAACCGGACAGGGCAGCAACTAATTTTTAAGTTGATGTTATAAATATCCAGATGGCTCTTGGCAGGAAAAAAAAGGTTCCCTACCCCTGCTCTAAGCTATCAGGCACAAGACAAGTTCATCTGCTCTTCCTCTAAAACAACAATAAAAATGACAAACCCCTCCTCTGCCATACTTTCCTCTGCAAAACCACAATGCATTGTCGTCACTTGGAACACTTAAGTTCTTGCCATCTCATATCAAGGAAGCTAAGGAGACTTATATAAGCCCCAAGAGGGACAATCAAAATGAGTAAAGCAAGGGAAATGCTTCTTTTAAAAAGCAAACTAAAAGATCTTCTCAGGGTACCGAGAAATATGGCTGGAGTCCACAAATAAGATCAAGTGATCTCAGAAATGTCAGAAACAGAGACAGCCCTGAAGGGCCATGTGGAGCAAATTCAGGGCAAATCTCAAAGGGCAACATGGTAACAGGGGTGTGAACTTCTTATTCCAGATGGTGCCAAAAGCATGATTAGGTAGAGGAAGAGCTTAGATAAATCTACACAGAGTAGCTTTGGGGAAATCAGGACTAGTTTTGTAAGTTGACCCAGAAGACAAAGATCTTCACAACATGATTTATCACAGACCAGCCAGTGCAGTCCTTCCTGTTGGATCTGAGCAGCAAGAACTGAGCAGGGGTCAGTGTGGGCACCGGCTTATCCTCCAACGGGCAAGGCTTCCTTCCCAGAGTCACTTGCAGACTCTTGAATTTCCATTCAAGCATTACCCACAGAAAAAACAGGAACTTGCTCTGTCACCACACCCCCTCCTCAAAAGCTGCATTCCCATCAGGGCGGTTCACACCCCATATCTTTAGCTCAGGCTGCTTCTAGAAGCTGGAACACCCTGTCATATTCTCAACTTCTCTGCTCACACCTACCTGGCTGATTCCTATTCATCTCTCAAGGTTGTACACAAGGTCATCTTATCTGAGAAAGGTTTCAAAGGCAACAGAGCACTCCAGGAGGTGTGAGTGTGAATATCACAGGCTTTATCAACAGACTACCTGGTTCCAAATCCTAGCTCTGTCCATGTCTGTGTCATTGCCTTGCTGTGTGACTGTGCAAGTTTAAATAGAAATATAATTGATATATAACATCAGGTACGTTTAAGGTGTACAATGTGTTGATTTCATACATTTACACACTGCAGTATAATTACCACTGCAGTGTTAGCTAACTCCTCTATAAACTCAACAGTTATGACTTATTGTTTGTGGTGAGAATAATTAACATCTAGTTCCTTAACAACTTTATAATTTATAATACAGCATTTTTGATAGCCACTGTGCTGTGCTTTAGATCTCCAGATGTTATTCATCTTTTAGTTACAAGTTTGTGCCTTCAAATATCCCCTTAATTCCCCCAGCTCCTGGTAGCTACCATTCTACTCTCAGTTCTCGTGAGTTACAGGAGGGATTTGTAAACATTTTATTGACATTATTAATGGAAAAGCCCCTTCAAGAATAAATACCACCAACTCTGCTTATAAACAATTTTTGAGCATGTAACAATGAGGATACTGGAAACAAAAAGAGGAATGAGACCCAGGACATGCCCCTTGAGTACATTTCCAGAAGGGGAGACAGACAGCTAACACATATGGTGACAAATGTGATGAAGAAACAGAAAGCGGATTAAAGAACTTAAAGTTCCATTCTCAAAATAATTTTTCTAAAACTAGTGAATAAGGATTTCAGGGTAGAATTGGACTTCATTTCATTCTTATTGTTAAAAGGCTTACTAAAGTAAGATCATTACAATAATGAGAACAGTTTGTGCTTTTTTTCAGAGATGGAGCAAACCACTGGCCTGGCCCCCCAAATATTTCTACATCCACATCACTGGAGCCTGTGACTATGTTATATTATATAGCAAAAGGAGCTTTGTAGATGGACTAAAGGTTTTCCAGGTTTTCCTTTAAGAGTCAGAGAGATGCAGTGGAAGAAGAGGCAGAACAGATTCAAAGCGTGACAGAGACTCTTCTCACTGTTGCTGCCTTTGAAGATGGAGGGGACCACAAGCCAGAAAATGTGGGTGCTTCTAGGAGCTGAGCTTGATCCCTGGGTCAATGGCAAGCGAGGAAATGGGGCCTCTGTCCTACAATGGCATGAAACTAAATTCTACCAACAACTTGAATGAGCCTGGAAGTGTCTTCTCCCCCAAAGCCCGACCCTTTGAGAGACCTGCAGCAGGGAAAGCAGTGGAGCCCACCGGACATCTTGAAGTATGGTAGCGATCATCTCAGGTAGCAACTGTAGTTTAACTTTAACCCTGCTGTTTGGCTTCTGAATTATATAAATCATCCAATGTGATTGAATACCCTATTGATTGTAATGTGGATACCCCATTGGATGTGGTCATACTGGTTTTAGAAAGCACATTCTTCTGTCCTGGGAACCAGGACAGCACAATCATCCTAAATTACTTCAGTGGCTACAGATAACGTGTTCTGGTTTAGTCAATGGTCCCAGGACCAGGACTGCACAATCACTCTAAATTGCCTCGATGGCTCCAGATAATGTGTTTCTGTTGACTCAGTGATCCAGAGACCCAAAACTATAACTTAACTAACATGCTCAATTTTGCTTCTGTAACTGCTTTGTGCAAACCAGGGTCCTCATTCCAAACCCAAAGATGTAATCGATACTTTTGTGATTTTTGCCTATATAAATCTGGTGTTGCGGCCATCTTATCACTGCGAGATTTGGAGTGCATTGCCCCCTCATAGTCCTGGATTTGCAATAAATGTGACTCCTAATTCGACTTCTTGAGGCGTCCTTGTGTGATTCGCAGGGTACATTACAACAATCTGATCTACAGGACTATAAGATGGTGTTGTTTTAAGCTGGAAAGTTTATGTTAATTTGTTACAGCAGGAATAAAAACCGAATGCAGAGCAAATGTGTAAATAAATGAAGCAACCAGATTTGGGTCTTTTTTGTTGTCCCTGGGATAAAGGGGCCAAGATTTCTCAATAAAAGAGCTTAAAAACAGGGAATCGAGCTCCACAGTGCCTACTCCAGGGCTTCCCAAATTGTAAAGTGCATATAACCCTCCTAGGAGCCTTGTTAAAAATGAAGATTCAGATTCTGTGGGCTGAAGTGGGGCCAGAGAGTCTGCATTTCTAATAAGCTCTAGTCATGCCCAGGGTGCTGGTCCACGGGGACACCTGAGGCAGCAAAAGGAGAGGTCTACAGTCTCCAGAGGAAAAGCAGATGAGGGCCTCCAGGAGCTCACCTCTGCCTCTCTCCATCCTTATCCTTCATCACATTGTTACCAAATCCTTAAGGACAAAGATTCACCGGTCTTGTTTACTGATGTAGTCCCAGAGCCTGAAAGAATGTCTGGGATATAACAGATGCTCAATAAATATTTGTCAACAAATTAATGTCAATTTTGAAGTTTAAGGGGGGGAAAGAGAATAGCAGGAGGCAATCAGAAGAACAAAAAAAAAAGCCCGAGCCAGTGGAAGGCTGGGGAGGTGGG
>PVJC01019760.1:0-29881 GCA_004026665.1 Murina feae | reverse complement strand
CTCTTACTGCCCCCCTGCTGGCCTGGTCACCCCCAACTGCCCACCCTGCCAGCCTGGTTGTCCCTCATAACCGCCCCCCCCCCCCACCAGCCTGGTAACCCCATGCAGCCTGCTGTTCATTTATTTGGTCATCCCTCACTATTCTCCCTGCTGGCCTGGTCGAAGGCAGCCATCTTATGAGAGCGTGAGCGTTAATTTGCATATTATCTATTTATTATATAGGATTGTGAATAGCTTTATATGACTCTAAAATCCTTTTAGGGATAAGGTTGGAATAAATAATCTTGATTACAGTTTATTTCCAGGTTATCATAAATCTGAGAATTTAGTTCATTATTATCAATAAATATGCTAAAATTCCTTTCATCCACAGAAATACTTTCTTTTTCAATAAACTGGGTTTAATGCTCAAGCATAAAATCTACTCTATAAAAGCGAAATATTAAAATTAACCGTTTCTCTGAGATAGGGTAAGCCACACCCACCAGCCAATCAGAGCGGCTGTATGCAAATTAGCCCAGCCAACATGGCGGCCGCCACTCACGGACCTGAGTAAACAGCCCTTTTCATTGCGGCAGGAGCGAAAGTGAAGCTGCGCCCGCTCAGCTCAGCTCCGATTAAACTGCCTCTAGCAAAACACAGCTTTGAAACAATGTAACAATCATAGAATCCTCCTGAGCTGAAGGAAAGAGCAGCTCTGGCCTAACCAGTAAAAGTAACAATTGTTTCATTATAGACGCTGTGAGGTGAAGCAGAGGAGGCTTCGTTAGTTAGAAGGCCGCCTTAAAGGAACAGTATATCAATTATAGAAGATAACCCCAGGCCTTCAAGGAACAGCATCAATTATAGGAGAGAAACCGCAGGAACCTGCGTCCAGCCGGCCTTGCTGGGACGTTGGGTCAATGGGAGCTGTGGGCAGCCTTAAAGCCCCTCACCCAGCCTGATCAGGCACGCCAGCAGGTGGACATCCCCCGAGGGGTCCCAGAGTGCGAGAGGGCACAGGCCGGGCTGAGGGACCTCCCGAGTGCACAGAGCGGCTGCAGGGTGGGACAGCGCAGGACCCAGGACCCATGAGTGGGAAAGAGGCGGCAGGGTTGGAGGGCACCGGGAAGCGGGTAAGAGGCAGCAGGGGGGGGTCTCGGCCTGCTTGGTGGCTGCCCAGGCCCTTTGAGGGGCACCGGGGAGTGGGAAAGCAAGGCTGCAGGGGCCGGGGTCCTGCTTGGCAGCTCCCCAGACCCCTTGGTGGCACCGGGAAGTGGGAAAGGAAGGCAGCAGGGGACAGGTGAGTGGGAAAGAGTTGGCAGCCTGCTTGGCAGCTTCCCAGGTCCCTTCTGGGGATCAGGGAGCAGGAAAAGGCTGGCCTGACCACAAGGCGGGGTTTTCCCTGCTTTCTGGTGGCTGGAGGAAGATGGGCAGTAGGCAAGCTTGGGAGGCGGGCCGCACCCAGCCCTGGTCACAGCTCAAAAAAGAGAACAACATGCAGGGGAGGGCAAGAGTCTGAGAGATCAACATAGAGGGGGTGCCTGCTCCAAGCCTCCACACGGTGTGCCTGGGGGCAGGCCCCCGGCAGGTAGACACACACAGGAGGACTGCTCCGAGCCTCAGATGCGGCTCGGGGCAGGTCCCCAGTGGTGACACACACACATACACACACAAAAGGCGCCTGGCAGACTGGGGCCATCATAGGATATCCACTGAGGGGTCCCAGACTGTGAGAGGGCACAGGCCGGGCTGAGGGACTCCCTCCACCCCGAGTGCACAAATTTTTGTGCACCGGGCCCCTAGTACTTAATAATGATTGTGATGAGCTATTTCCTCTCTTTTACACTTATATTTGAATTTAAATTTGAGTAGAAAAGTGTCCCGACCCGCGGGACATGCAACATGGGGACTTCCGCAATGGTTCCTGCAAGGGAATGAAAGGATAGGAGATGTAAAGAAATGGAGGCAAGACAAAGTTCTGATCAAGCCTCAAAATTTTATTTGTTCAGCAGGTCAATATATACTTTAGGAGATGGGGGCGGGTAAGGGGGTTCATGGGAATTAGCCTATCTGCAGACTCTGGAATGGCAGTCGTTACTTCAGGGCAGAAGATATCTTATCGGGTTATAGCAGGCTCTGGAAGGGCAGTCGTTACTTCAGGACAAAAGATGTCTATCTCTGGCTGTAGGTCACAGGTCTGGTAACTAGAAGGTTTTACTAAAACTTTTTAAGTTAGCTTTGTATAAATCAATCTCTTTTATGGTTCCCAACAGAAAAGGAATTGTTTTTGGTACTACTTAATCTTCAGAACATTCATTGCACCCACCATTGGCCATAATACCTAAAATAAATTAATTTTCTGAGGATTCACCTACATTAGGTAGACTTAGTACTATTTATTGGATGGTGGTGATGGTTACATCAACTTAGCAGGAAAATAACCTTTTTTTATATATTAGCAAAGAGCAAATGAACTTATATCCTGATCCGAATTTGAGACCTTTAAGTATTAACTAGAGGCCCGGTGCATGAATAAATGTGCCAGTGGGGTCCCTCTGCCTGGCCTGCAGGATCGGGCTTAAACTGGCTTTCCGACATCCCTCAAGGGATCCAGGATTGCAAGAGGGCGCAGATCAGGCTGAAGGACACCACTGGGGTATGATTGGAGGTATGCAGGAGGTTTGCAAGCCAGGGAGGGACTGCGGGAGGGCTCCAGGGTGTATCCGGCCCATCTTGCTCAGACATGATGGGACAGATCCCAGCAGCAAGCTCTACCAGTTGTAGTGTCTTCCCCCTGGTGGTCAGTGCACATGATAGCGACTGATCAGCTAGTCACTTGTCTGCCTCCTAATAGTGCACATCATTAGCAAGTGGTTGAGTGGCCTTAACATATCATTAGCATATTATACTTTGATTGGTTGAACAGCCGACCAGATGACTGGACACTTAGCATATTAAACTTTTATTATATAGGATACTTAAGGTTTTAGGAGCTACAGGTAAATGAGATGACTTCAAGCAGAAATTTATACTTCATATTATTGAGCACCTTATTTTGAAATAATTTATATATGTTATTTTATCTATGGTCATTTTAGGCAATTCCAGTTATTATATACACAGCTAAGGATTGGACAGTTAAAAATTATTATATAACTCATAATTTCATCACATAAGAGCTATCTTCCTCCTGTTTCTCCCCTAGAAGCACTGATTATTGCCTACCTTCATTAATGATAAAGTGCTAACATGATTGTTTTCACACCTCTCTTCTTTAATATTTAGTTATAGAACAGACATAAATCACTGTGAGTAACATAACCTTCCTGGGAAGGCAAAATACAAAAAACTAACATATAGAAACTCAAAAAGCACCATCTAGGGTTATTTAATGTAAGTTAATCCTGCCCTACCTATCTTAAGAGATTTTAAAAAGTACCACTGTACTGTGGCAATTTAATAAATTAGTTGACAGGAGAAATATGATATTAAGCATACTTTATTTAAAAAGATAAGGAAATATTTAATATTAATGTAGCAAATATTTTCATCCAAAATTAAAAAGTTTTGGCATTTAAAATTTTAATATTCCCTTAGTAGGAAAATTAACCATTGACAGTAGAATCTGTCCCCAAAGTTAATGGTTAAATATTATTTTGCTACCTCTTTGTATTGTTTCAGTTTCTAGTACTATTGTCCTTTGTATCTATCAATCAATTTTTTAAAATTAAGAATTCTAAAGATTGCATATTTCTGGAAGAAGTTATGCATTATCAAGATAGTTGATAAATACAGCAGAATTGTTATGTAGTATTTTACTGCATGAAATGATAATAAGGTTTAATACTGAAAATATCAAAAAGAACCCATTTAAGAAAATTTATAGGTTTTGTTTTTAGCAGATTTAATTTTATGGGAAAATTGAGCAGAATGTAGAGTTCCATTGTACCCCAGTCCTCATTTTCCTTATTGTTAATATCTTGCACTGGTGTTCTCCCTTAATTGATGACCCGATATTGATACATTGTTGTTAACTAATGTCAGTACTTTACATTAGGAGTCATTCTTTATGTTGTGCAGTTCTGTAGGTTGTATCAAATGCATAATTTTATACATCCTTTATTGTAGTATCATACAGAATAGTTTTTTTCTAAAAATCCTCATAAATTTTGTTTAATCATAACATAAAATTTAGGATCTTAACTATTTTAGCAACTGGTCTTTTTTACTCTGTATATAGTATTGTATTTTTTAGAATGTCATATGGTTGGAATCATACAAAATACAGCCTTTTCAGGCTGGATTCTTTCGCTTAGCAATATTCACTTATGGCTCCTCCATGTCTTTTTTTGTTGCTTAATTACTAATTTCTTTTTTTACTGCTAAATAATATTTCATTGTGTGGATGTACCACAGTTTGTTTATATGTTTACTTATTGAAGGACATCTCCATTACTTCCAGTCTCTGGCAATTATAAATAAAGCTACTGTAAATATGAATGCAGGTTTTTATGTGGATCTAAATTTTTCACTCATTTGGGTAAATATTTAAGAATATTAGTTAGATTGTTAGGTAACGCTGTGTTTAACTTTGTGAGAAACTGCTCGAATGTCCGCAGTGGTTGTATGATTTTGCATTCACGCCAGTAATGAGTGAGAGCCCTTGTTGCTCCACATAGTTGTCAGCATTTGCTTTTCTTAGGGTTTTGGATTTCAGCCATTCCAGTACGTGTTTAGTGGCACCTTGTCATTTTATTTTATTTATTTAAATATATTTTATTGATTTTTTTGCGGAGAGGCAGGGAGAGGGATAGAGAGTTAGAAACATCGATGAGAGAGAAACATCGATTAGCTGCTCCTGCACACCCCCCACTGGGAATGTGCCCACAACCAAGGTACATGCCCTTGGCTGGAATTGAACCTGGGACCCTTCAGTCCGCAGGCCGACACTCTATCCACTGAGCCAAACCGGCCAGGGCGGCACTTTGTCATTTTAATATGCAATTGTTTAATGATAAATGGTGTTGAGCATCTTTTCTTATGCCTTTTTGCTATCTATAGATCTTCTTGGGAAGGTGTTCAGTTCTTTCACCTTATTTTTAGTTTTTGTTGTTGTATGTTTTCTTGTTGAGTTATTGCATTAGCCAGAACTTCCTGGATGAAGTTGAATAGGAGTGGTGAAAGAGAATATCCTTGTTTTATTACTGATCTTAGGGAGGAACACATAGTTTCTTTCCAATAAGTATGATGTTTGCTGTACATTTTTTGCAGATGTTCTTTTTCAATTTGAGGATGTTCCCTTCTATTTCTGGTTTGCTGAGAATTTTTATCATGAATGGGTCTTGTATTTTTTAGGTAGTTCTTAGGAACATATGGCCTTTCTTAACCTGTTGATAAGATGGATTTTAGCAATTGATTTTGAAATGTTGAACCAGCCTTATATACCTGGACTAAATTTCACTTGGTTATGGTATATAATTCTTTCTATATATTATTGGATATGATTTCCTCATACTTTGTGGAGGATTTTTTGCATGGGAAATATTGTTCTGTATATATCCTACTTTCAGTGTTTTTGTCTGCCTTTAGTATTAAGTAATGCTGGCCACATAGAATGAGTTAAGAAATGTTTCCTCTGGATTAGGTTGTAGTGAATTTCTTCCTTAAATATTTGCTAGAATTCACCAGTGAGTAGGACTAGTGCTTCCTGTTCTGGAAGGTTATTAATTATTGATTCATTTGAAAAATTAGATATTGGCCTATTCAGATAATTTATTTTTCTTGTCTGAGTTTTGGTAACTTGTGTATTTCAGGGAATTGGTTCATTTTATCTACGGTATTAAATTTTGAGGCATAAAATTGTTCCTAGTATTCCTGTATTACCTTTTAAAAGTCCATGAGATAAGTAATGATGTCCTCTTCTTTCATTCCTCATATCAGTAATTTGTGTTCTCATGTGTTTTGTTGTTGTTGTTTTGTTTTATAACCTGGGTAGAGATTTGTACATTTCATTTTTTCTCAAAGAATCAGTTTCTGGTTTCATTAATTTTTCTGTTGATTTCCTATTTTCAGTTTATTTGATTTCTACTGTAAATTTTATATCTTCTGCCTACTTTCGGTTTAATTTTTTTTCTATTTCCTAAGTGGATGCTTAGATAATTGATTTTGGATCTTTTTTCTAGTAAATGCATATAATGCTACAACTCTTTTTTTAAACACTTCTTTTTCTGCACATGCAAATTTTGTTGGTTTATATTTTCCTTTTCATTAGTTTAAAATTTTGTTAAACTTGTGGATTTTTTTCAACAGTGTGTTTCTTTTTTTTTTCTTTTTAAAATATTTTGTTGATTTTTTTATAGAGAGGAAGGGAGAGGGATAGAGAGTTAGAAACATCAATGAGAGAGAAACATCGACCAATGCCTCCTCCACACCCCCACTGGGGATGTGCCCGAAACTAAGGTACACGGCCTTGACCAGAATCCAACCTGGGACCCTTCAGTCTGCAGGCCGACGCTCTATCCACTGAGCCAAACTGGCTAAGGCAACAGTGTGTTTCTTGATATAGTTGGATCAATATTGTTACAATTACAATCAATAAAGGTTCAGATTGTAATAAAAAGTAAAAAGCTTTAATTTGAACAGGAAAAATGGGGGTGGGGAATTGTAATACAGGACACACAGATTCAGGTCACAACCTAAAATGTATTCCAAAGAGAACAAAGAAAAGCAAGACTTATAAAAGCAAAAACACTGGTACAGTTCTTATTTAAATTATTTATGCAAATAAATTATGTCACTCACTAAACAGGGATTGGCTCCTTTTAAGGTGAGGAATAATAGATCTGGTTGCGATGGTAAGGAGGAAGTAATGACCATATATGTTCATGTAGCAGTCCTTGATGCAAGATGTTTATGGTTTGTCCTTGAACTGAGTTAGGCAACAGGTCAGCAACTTTAGTAGTTGTTCTGCGACTGACATGAGATGTGCACAGGCCCCAAATCTTCAGTGTCTTCCCAGCATTGATTCTTTTCTCTACCATTTTCATTGTAAGCGACACTCTTAGCAATGCTTATTCCATTTTATTTTTACCACTTAAACAGCTCTCATATTTGTAACTTTGTAACTTTGTCTTTTTGTCAGTGTCCTTATTTATTTTTTGCCTTCCACCTTTTTATGCCTTTTTATGCCTTTCCTGGTTTTAATTGAGCATTTTATAGTATACCATTTTCTTTTCTCCCTTTCCATGTCAATTATACCTTTTTTCCTTTTTTTAAAAAAGTGGTTATTATAAAGTTTGGAATAAACACTTAAAATTAATTCAAGCCTGCTTTGCAGTATACCATATGGCTTCACGGGTAGTTTAAGTATCTTATAAAAGAGTATGCCCTCTTTATGGCATTGCTGACATTCATATCACTTATCTGAAAGCTATAATCACTGACTATATCATTGCTAGTATTATTTAAGAAGAAATAACGTAAGTGTTGTTTTATTAGACAGGCACTCCTTCTCTAATTCTGTTCCTTTCTTTATATAGGTCTATGTTCTCACTTATATAGTTTTCTTTCTCTTTGAATAATTTCTTCCAACATTTCTTTCAAGACAGGTTTACTGGTAATGAATTTCATCAGGTTTTGTTTGTTTGTTTTTTCTTCTTTTCATGAGAAAGTCTTTATTTCTCCTTCAGTTTTGGAGAATAGTTTTGCTGGATAGAATTCTATGTTGGTGTGTATATGTTGTTTCTTTCAACACTTTCAATATTTTATTTATATATCTTCTTATTTGCATAGTTTCTGGCTGTAATATCTTGACCTCATAGGTAAGCTCTTTTGTGTTTGTTTTTTTTCTGGCTGCTTTCAAGATTTTCTATTTGTCTTTGATTTTTCCATAGTTTGGTAATTGTATGCCTAAGGTACCAATATTTTGGTACTTATTCTACTAGGTGTTCTCTGAGATTTCTGGATCTCTTCTCTGTCATTCATTTTGGAAAATTCCCAGCCAGTGTCACTTCAAATAAATCTTTTTTTCTTTCTTCTCTGTTTGGTATGACCATTACATGTATGTTACTTTTGTGCAATTTTCCCATAGTACTTGAATATTTTTTTTTGCATTTATCATTTTTTTTCTTATTACCTTTCAGTTCTAGAAGCTTGTAACATATCTTCATTCTTGGTGATTCTTTTCTCTACCCTCACCCCCCCTGCCCCCCAAAAAAACCCACAAAAAAATTCATTTCTTTTACAGTGGCTTGACTTCTTTAAAAAATCATTTCCTTTTTTATCATTTCTTTTTAACATTTTCATCTTTTTGCTGATATTCTCCATCTGTTCTGACATGTCGTTCACTTATTTCATTAGCTCCCTTAACATACTAGTAATAGTTATTTTAAATTCCAGTCAGATAATTTCAAAATCTCTGCCCTCTAGGTCCATTCATGTCATTGCAAATTGTAAGACTTTTCTTTATTTTAATGCTCAAGTAATATTCCATTTTGTATATGTACCACACCTTCTTTATCCAATCATCTATCAATTGACACTTAGGATGCTTTCATTTCTTGGCTATTTTAAACAATGCTGCAGTGATCATAGGGATGCATATATCTTTTCAAATTAGTGCTTTGGATTTCTTTGATAAATACTCAGAAGTGGGATTGCTGGGTCATATGGTAGTTGGATTTTTAATTATCTGAGGAATCTCCATCCTGTTTTCCACAGTGGCTGCACCAATTTACAGTCATTAATGACACTATTCTCTCTTTTTTTTAAGAAACATTTTTACTGATTTTTTAGAGTGAGAGGAAGGGTTAGGGATAGAGAGAAACATCATTGTGAAAGCAACTCAAACATCAATTAGCTGCCTCCTGCATGTCCCCTACTGTGGATGAAGACTGCAACCTGGGCATGTGCCCAGACCAGGAATTGAACCAGCAACCTTTTGGTGCACTGGATAATGCCCAGTCAACTGAGCTACACTGGCCAGGGCAACACTTTTATTTCTTTACTAGGGGCCCGGTGCACAAAAATTTGTGCACTGGGGGGGGGGGGTATCCCTCAGCCTGGCCTGTGCCCTCTTGCAGTCTGGGACCCCTCGGGGGATGTCCACCTGCTGGCATGCCTGGCCAGCCTGGGTGAGGGGGCTGATGGCTGTTTGCAGGCTGGCCAAGCCTTCTAGTGGGGACCCTCACCCCATGAGGGCCCTTTTCAGGCTGCCCACAGTCCCTTCAGGGTTTGGGTCCCTACTGGGGTGCCTGGCTAGCCTGGGTGAGGGTCTGAGGGCCATTTTCAGGCTTCCAACAGCCCCTTCAAGGTGGGTGTCTCCCCTGTCCCCTGGGGTGCCTGGCCAGCCTGGGTGATGGGCTGATGGCTGTTTGCAGGCTGCCACAGCTCCCACCGACCTAACGTCCCAGCAAGGCTCTGTGTGTGTGTGTGTGTGTGTGTGTGTGTGTATAAAATTATTGCTGTTAAATAATTTATACTTTAGTCTTCCTTGTACTAGTGTTAAAAGCTTACAAATACAGGTTTTCTTCGAAACCTTTCAGCAAGCACATTCAGTAACTGTCTCATCCTTAGTGATGAACCTTAACAGACATGACATAATACAGGTATGATTGATGTTGATGGATGTTTTCTTATATTGTCTCTTTTTCAGAAAATACAGATAATTTTGCATTAATGTTTTCTAAGAATCTATGTTAATGTATTATCTGACTTCTCAATAAATTACTATTTTGATATCTTTTAAATATTATACCACTAATGATTGTATAGTATTTAATAGTTCACATTCTTAAAATTTACATGGTATTTGTGAGAGCAAATTGTTACACACCCCTCCTCCTCTATATTATGAGATTCTTGAGGCTCCCTAAGATACCAGGATTAAGTGACTCAGGTCCCACTGTGTAATTCCCAGAGCTAAGACTGGATCTCAGGTCTAGGTTGATCTTTTAATGAAAATTGCATTATTTATACCCTTCCTCATTCAAAAAAGAATGCAAAATAACTTTTAAAAGTGGAAACAGCAGGAATATTGTAATAACTTTGAACGGTGACAGATGGTTACTAGACTTACCATAATGATCACATTGTGAGGTATGTAAATGTTAACATACTTATGTTGTACATCTGAAACTAATGCATTATTATGTGTCAACTATACTTTAATAAAAAGTGGCAACAGCATTGTAAGATAAAATAAAGAATGAGTAATGAAATGACATAGATGAGATATAAAGGTAAGAAAATAGGATGAGGAGTCAGGAGTCAGGTTTGTATGCAAAATTTATTGTTCTGTTTAATACTCTTGTTGTCAGCTTGTGAACTCCCACCTCCACTCAAAAATAATAAATACCCTGAGACCTTCATATGTAGGGCAAGGAAACTAAGCACAAAGAAATATGCATAAAGCACTCATTTTAGCATTGCTTTCAATATAAAAAATAAAAGAAATCCAAATATCAAATAGGGAATGGTTAAGTGAAACAAATACACAAAGTGGTGGCTATTGAGTTGTTTAAATGAACTAAGTCAATATGAATGGATACATTCTGAAAACAAAGTTGAGTACCAAAAGCAAACTAGAGGGACATGTATAGTTATGACTTGGCTGATGCAGATTTTGAAAACAAAAACATAATACATATTGTGCATAAGAATACAAAATGTGGTGAGATGGTTGCTCACCAACTATAGAATAGAGGTTATTTCTGAGAAGGGAAGTACAATGAGGAAATGTAGTACAAAAGGGATTTCAACTATATCAAATAATATATTTGAAAAAGAAATAGTGACTTTTATTATATTGTTAGTCATGTTCTATCATTAAAGTAATGGTATATAATTTAAAATGGTAACATGAAAAGTTTTAGCAAAAAACAAGTAGCAATATAGCATCAGAATTTAATGACAGTTTTGGTTTAATTTTTATGGTTCTCTTTATAGTAAATGATTCTGGATTTTTATTTATGATGATGAATTAAAAGGTCCCCTTTAAATTTAAGTAAGAAAGGGTTTAAGGTATTTGAAGAAAATGTTAAGTAAATTGGTGTGCAAAAGTATGTTGAAGATGGATTATGGAAAACACATTAGAAAGCACCAAGGTTTCCTATCTACTCTAATAAAAGAGTAATATGGAAATTAACCATCTTTCTGAGATGCATAAGCCACGCCCACCAGCCAATCAGAGCAGCTGTATGCAAATTAACCCAGCCAAGATGGAGGCTGGCAGCCAGGGAGCGGGCACCATAGGGTGTGGCTGGGCTGCAGCAGGAGCAGCATGGGGGTGGGGGTGGGGCAGGAGGTGGTGGGAGCACGCAGGAACCGAATGTGCTGGAGGCCCAGGAATTACGGGCTCCGAGTGATTTTCTCAGGGACGGCACTGGTTTTATTGAAAATTGGACCTTGTGAAGTGGGGTCAAATGAAGGAGCCTTTCCTGTAGTCCCCTGAGGCCTCTTCTCTGTAATTACCAGAATCTCCGCCTGGAAACCACCCCATTGTTTAGCTGCTCGGAGAGCAGCTCCTGGTGCAGGAGCCGAATGCAAAACACCGCTCCCTCTGCGGTGGGTGCCCTCGGCGGGCTGTTAGGTGAATCGTTACTGTAAAACGCACGCACATGCTTCGATGCTGGCAACACATGTGGGAGAGCGGCTACAGGAGACGGTGCAAATAACCATATGATTGTGGCCTCCATGTTTCCTTCCCGGTAGATGGGCGTAGACGGAAGTGTGGTAACGGGGTTGTGTGCCCCGTTCCCATGACAACCAGAGAAGCTGACCGAGCTGTCTGTCCACATGAGCTCCACAGGTGACAGGCACCTGTGAGCTCGGGGGTACCTGGTGCCACGCTGTTTCCCTCTACTCCTGCTCACCACCACTAAGATGTGCATTAGTGACCTGGGAGGGTCCCTGACTGGGTTGGAGGTGGGCACCCCGTGGGTCCCAGAGCTCCCCTCCTCCTGCAGCAGCGAGGACACATGGGGGTGGGCTCTCCTGGAAGGACAGGGTGGCCATGAATGGCTGCAGGGTGGTGCTGGGAGGGCAGGGTGGGTTAGATCGGTGAATCTGGGAGAGCCCACGCCTGCTGCTGCAGACTCGCTGGCCTGTCCCTCGCTCCCAGGAACCTCGCACAAGCCGCAGGCCCGGGCCCCACGTGTTTTGCGTGCAGGCTGGGGAGGGGCGGGAATAGGTGTTTGGCCCTGGAGACCTTTCGATGCCTCTCTAAGCACCTCTGTCCTCTTTGCCAGGCCTGACCTGCCTCCTCCCCGCTCCCTGAAACTGGGGAGGACTGTGCCCAAGGAAAAGGGCATTCCCGGAAGCAAAGTGGGAGTCTGAGGCCAATGGAGGATGCATCTGTCCCCCACGTATTTCATGGGGGAGGAGTTGAGGCCATGGTGATGAAAGCAGAAGGCTCCCCTGCACCCTCTGTGCCATCCGCCGAGAGCCCCCTGCCCTGAGGCCTCTGCCATGACCTCTGTGACTGGACCCTCTTTCCCCTTCTAGCCCAGACCACACAGGGCAGCTACTGAGCATGTGTGCAGCCCATGTGAGAGGGACAGAGAGGATGGGAGGGGTGTGTGTGTGCACATGAGAGACACACAACGTGGGAGGGGCATGTATGTGTGTGTGCACATGAGAGACAGAGCATGGGAGGGGTGTGGGGGGTGTGCATGCACTTTCCAGGCAAAAGCAAGCAGGAAGCACGCAAGAACATCTCTGTGTGTTACATTCTCCTGTGACCCTTTTAAATAAATGACATAGTTAAAACAAAGCCCATTTAGCTTTTATGCCTGTGATTCGTGGTGCCCATTCCAGTTAATTACAGTGATTTAAAAACATCTGCGGGGGCGAGGCAGGCAGCGGTGGGAGCAGCGCAGCAGCAGGGGCGGGGCAGGCTTGGGCAGCCTGCAAACTGCCATCAGCCCCTCACCCAGGCTGGCCAGGCACGCCAGCAGGTGGACATCCCTGAGGGGTCCCAGACTGTGAGAGGGCACAGGCCGGGCTGAGGGACACCACCTCCCACCCCCCACCCCCAGTGCACAAATTTTTGTGCATTTGGGCCCCTAGTAAGGTTAATAAGTGTGTTATTCATTCTTTCCTGTTTCAAGACTAGAACTTTATTCTATGGGTTCTATAGGGAGGAAAGTACATAATTTTAAAGTGCATTACCTATATCATAAGTGCAGAATGCATATGTAGGGACTAGAGGCTGGTGCACTAAATCCGTGCACTTGGAGGGTTGTGGCCCTCACCCTGGCTTGCACCCTCGCACAGTCTAGGAGTTCTCAGGGGATGTCCAACTGATGGCTTAGGCCCGCTCCCCGTGGGGAACTGGCATCATTAGTGCTGTCACGGAGGTGGGAGTGGCTCCCGCCACCACCATTGCACTTGCCAGCCCGATTTTTGGCTGAGTGGCATTCTCCCTGTGGGAGCACACTGACCACCAGGGGGAAGCTCCTGTATTGAGTGTCTGCCCCCTGGTGGTCGGTGCACATCATAGCGACTGGTCATTCCACAGTTTGGTCTATTTGCATATTAGCCATTTATTATATAGGAGGATCGTCACAGTGCTTGATATTGTCCCACCAAAGTGCAGTTCTGTGGAGGAAAGGAATGACAGGTATAAGGATGGGTTGATTGAATAGAGGATGGGCAAAAGTTGTGCTCTTTCTTATGAGTTGTCTTTATTAAGGGGTAGGTTTTAAGAGTATCTTAGAGAACCCACTCTATCTTCATTTACATCTACTTGAATGGAGTGCGTAGAGGTGGGCTGGGGAGTGTAGTAGATAGAAGTCAGAATTCAAAGACAGATTAGGGGCTTCCTCATGTAGAACTTTTAATAAGATGTAATAAACTTGTATTACACAAGGGACTAGAGGCCAGTGCACTAAATCCGTGGACTTGGAGGGTTCTCACCCTGGCTTGCACCCTCGCACAGTCCAGGAGTTCTCAGGGGATGTCCAACTGATGAATTATTGTGGGAATTCCACAATAATTTTCATTAGTGACAATTTTTTCATTAGAGTTGGGATTTGAAAGTTTTCAATTTCATGAATTATTTGAATATTTTTTCCAGAAATATTCAAATATTCACCTGTTTTTCCTTTGAAATAAACTAGTTATAAAAACTTACATCCTACTTTCTCTATCAATTAAATGATTTTTATATTGCCTAAAGCACTTTTTATGTTAGCTTTTACTCATGAATGATGCACAGTTCTCTTAAATATGTCAGCTTGTTGTCCAAGAATGCCACATTTGAGTGTTTTTTAACTGATTGTTCTGTCATTCTTTATAATTATCTTTATTAAGCAAGTCACAGACTTATCATTGTACTCTCCTCAATGTAATTCTTGCTCATAAGTTGTAATACTTTGAAGAAATCATTCAGTTCTTGTAGAATGACATTTAAAATGAAATCAACTTCTAGTTGTTAGAAAAAGTAACAGCTGTGACTTTGTAAGCTACTGTTAGTGGCCTTGGAAGCTAGTTGGTAAGCCAATTGTCATGATGAAGTCATTTTCCAAAAGAAGATGAAATCATTAGCCATCTTGTTTTAGTCATAGTGGGATTTTTCTTTGCCCAAATATTTTCAAATTATCATCCCCTACCCCCCCCCCCACACTTATTTTCATAGTTGTAATATTATGAAGTAAGATAGTGATGGAACTTTTTGAAGGCAACAGTTTCTACTTAACATTGTCAGTATGTAATTTGTGTTTTATACCATAGTTAGAAAAAGACCTCTGTATTAATTAATATTTCCTAATGGGAGAGCCAAGTAGTTTGTGCTATTCTATGTGTGAGTTTCAACACCTAGAATATGAATGCTACCAAGAATTTGTTCTACTGAGACCCTGTAGGCTGATGATGTAATCAGAGCCATGTAGTCTCTATCTGCTTGAATTTCTGTTGCTTTACCATATATTACTATGTATTCTCTTTTGTTTCTTTGCCCTCCACATCCACTTGTGATTGAAACTTTATGGGTAGAAGAGATAAGGACTTTGTACCCTAATCACTTCCATCTTAATTTTTAAAAAAATATATTTTATAGTTTTTTATTTTTTTTACAGAGAGGAAGGGAGAGGGATAGAGAGTTAGAAGCATCCATGAGAGAGAAACATGGATCAGCTACCTCCTACACATCCCTCACTGGGGATGTGCCCGCAACCAAGGTACATGCCCTTGACTGGAATCGAACTTGGTACCCTTCAGTCCACAGGCTGACGCTATATCCACCAAGCCAAACCGGTCAGGGCTGATGGCTTAATTTTTAAAATATGGTTTCTTTTAGTTCCTTAGAAGTATTTTTATTGCTAATTTGAAGTCTTTGCCTACTAAATCTAATATCTGGCACACTAAGAGATAGTTACTATTGACTGTGCCCGCTCCCTCCCACCATTTTTTTTGTATTGGTCATTTGTTCTCATTCTTTACGTGTCTAGTACTTGTTTTTTGAATACTGGACATTTAAGATAATAGAGCAAGTTTGCATTCTGATGTTTTCCCAATAAAAAATGTCAGTGTTTGTGAAGTCTGTTTCCCTCAAAATATGGGAATGTTTATATCTCTTCTCATTTTTTCTTGTTTTTAAGTAAAAGATGAGATATCACCTCTTTATCTACGTTACTTATTTATTGTTCTGTCAGTATTTGGATCAAGGTCATACTAAAACATTTTGAGGTGGTAAAGCTTCTGCTCATTGCTGATGGATCTGTGGGCTGGAGAGCATTCCCTATTCTGTCTCTTTTAAAATCTGCCTTGTTTTTTCTTTTGTTCTGTCTTGTGTCTCTTTTTTGCATGTATGTAGGCACCATAGGTTATGGATGTGTAGATAACTTGTTTCTACTTCAGTTTCTATTATGCATGTACACTACCTCTGGTCAACCTAGTATATGTAAAGAGCTTGTCAGTCCCTATTTGTCAGTCTCACCTTCTGGAACTTTCTGTTAAACCCCTCACTAGTCCCTCTGTCTGTTGCTTGTTTTAAACATGATTATAGCCTGAGATGTGGTGAGCTTCTGATTATTCCCATTGGAAATAGCCTCAATGGGATTGCCACTTTGCCTGATAATGCTCCAACTTAAGTGAATCCACTTTATTTTTAATTAAATTTATTGGGTGACATTGTTTAATAAGATTATATAAGATTTTAGACTTAAATGGAAGTTGTGAAACCATAAAAATCCTAGGCAGTAAAATCTCAGACATCTTGTGTAGTAGTATTGATACCAATACATTGCTTAGGGTAAGGGAAAAAATTAACTAATGGGACTGCATCAAACTAAAAAAAACCTCCTAGACACCAAAAGAAACCATCAACAAAATGAAAAGGAAATCTACTCTATGGGAAAACATAATCACCAATGATACTAGTACATCTGCTAAGGGGTTAATTTCCAACATATAAACAACTCATACAACTCAATACCAGGAGGATAAAAAATCCAGTTAAAAAGTGGGCAAAGGGCCTGACTAGACACTTCTCCAAAGACGACATACAGATGGCCAATAGACATATGAAAAAATGTTCATTGTCACTAATCATCAGATATATGTAAATTAAAACTACAGTGAGGTATCACCTTACACCTGTCAGAGTGGTTACCATCAATAAATCAAGTGCTGGCAAGGATGTGGGGAAATGGGAACCCTAGTGCATTGCTGGCAGGAATGTGGATGGGTGCAGCCACTATTGAAAACGGTAGGAAGGTTGCTGAGAAAGTTAAAAACGGAACTGCCATTTGTTCCACTTCTGGGAATATATCCTAAGAATTCCGAAACACCAATTAGAAAGAATTTGTTCATAGCAGCATTATTTACAATATCTAAGATCTCCAAACAGCACAAGTGCCCATTAGTAGATGAGTGGATAAAAAAGCAGTGGTATATTTATGCAATGGAATACTATGTGGCTGTAAGAAAGAAGGAGCTCTTATCCTTTGAGACAGCATGGAGGGACCTGGAGACTGTTATGCTAAGTGAAATAAGCCAGTCATAGAAAGACAAGGATCATATGATCTCACTCATGTGGAATCTAATGAACAAAAAAAAAACTGGTTAACAAAATAGATCCAGAAGTATGGATGTATGGAACAGAATAACATCTCATTGGAGCGGGGGAACAGGAAGAGATTAACCAAAGAACATATATGCATATGTGTGTACTTTGTGGACACAGATAATAGTATGCAGAAGGCGTGTGTGGGGCAGGGATTGGGTGGAGGAGGCATGAAGGGAGAAAATGAGAGACATCTGTGATACTGTCAACAATAAAAAATAATGAAAGGATATAAATGCGTAAATTAAACTCTGTACAAAATAAAGTGACAAAAATTCCCGAAAAAAGATTATACAGATTTTAAGTGCACATTTCTGTGGTACCTGACCTGTGGATTGCATTATGTGCCTACCACCAGAGTCACTGTAAACTCACTTTACCAACAGCAGAAAAGCTGATGGTTTTCACAGCCTCTTGGGCCTTGCTTTACCCTGCTGATAGGGCTTTGGTAAATGGAACACACCTGGTAAAATACCATGGGCACGTGGTATTGCCCATTAGAGTTCTATACTATTCACAAATAAATGCTTCTCAGTTTGTTGTATTCTTTTGCTTGATTTCCACAGTGCTGAAATGTTTTTTTGACAGTTTTGTCTAGTTCGCAAGAGGATTTATTGACCTCACTCTCATGCCTAATAGGAATTTCTAGTCTCATTATCTCTTGCCTGGTCTTTTTATACATTTCCTAACCTCTCTCCCAGTTTTTATTCTTGCTCTCCCTATATTCTCTTCTGCATGTAGCAACCCAGAATCAGAGATCATTATAATGTGGAAATGCAGTACTAGAGATGCATGCATAATGTTGTGTTTTCAAGGTTGAGTTTGGCTTAATTTTGCTTGTAGAAGAAGTCTAGACATATTTTACTCAGGAAGAGACCTTTGAGCTAGGCAAGAGAGTAGTAGAAACCTGGGAGGTAAAGGGAGACAAGGAAAGAACTGTGAAAGTGTCCATGTCCAAGAAATGCTGATTTTATTGTGGGCGACATTGAGTGGGAAGTGGGAGAATATACGGAGATATTAATAGTAGTTAGAGGTCATGTAATTAAGGATTGCAGCCGCAATCCTATGCTCCATATTGAGGAGCATAGTCTTTAGTGAGCCAACATGGGTCTTAAACACGTGACTGATTTGAGTTTTATGTTTTTGGAAGAAAACTATTTGAGCAGATGGAGGTTGAGCCAGATTAGGGAAACTGCAGAACAATGCATTTTAGAAAGCTCTTGGAGTAGTTCAAGTGAGAGATGATATAATTTTGTCTACCTTGTTGCTGTGAGAGACTGAACTTTATGCTTCCAGTGGAGCACAGATTGTCCCCTGGGTTGCCACATTGGCATCTATATTCATTTCCTTAGGGAGATCAGGGTTAGCTGGGAGAGGGGAAATATTTGGTTATCTTTTAAAATCTAGAGTGTGGAAGAGGAGGAACTCCAGAGGCGGCATTCTGGAGAATACATCTTATATTGACAAAGTCCTTTATAGTTTATGAACTAAGTATTTATGTACATGTCTAACTCAATTTTTAATTTGAATCTTATTTAAAACCCCATGAGACAGACACAGTAGATGGTAATAAATCCATGTAATGGAATATAACAATTGATGTTGAAAAAAGATTTAGTATTTTGTATAGTGTGTTTTTATTGTTAAGTAAGAAACCCGGATTCCACACTGAGTTCTTCCGATTTTCAAATTTAGGAGAGAGGGTTAGTGATTTAGACCTAATCTCAAAAGCAAGAATGAGAGAAAGAATAAGTGAAATGTGCTGAAAAGTAGGTTTCCATGTGGTTACTTTGCAGTGAAATGTATTATGATAGGTTTTGTTTTAAGAATGTCATTAAATTTAAAAAATGTACTTATTTGAGGATAGTAAAGGATCAGAGATAGACAAATACTGCGTGGATCACCTTACTACCTCCTCTAACTCTGAACTCACTGTTCAGGAAACAGATAGAGAAATATATCTTTGTAATATGGCATGAGGAATAGCTTAGTTGAGATAAAATAGTGCCTCATATTTGTATAAGTTATTTGTTATTAACAGCTTGCAGAGTATGTTAATGTTTTTGTTCCTATATATCCCCTTTAATTTTATCATCTACTCCCCAACATGTGCTTGTTGCTCCAGCTATCAAAATTATTTGGTTCTTTTAAGAATTAACATCTTGCCTGGCCAGCATGGCTCAGTGGTTGAGCACCAACCTATGAACCAGGAGGTCATGATTCGATTCTCGGTCAGGGCACATACCTGCCTGGGTTGTGGGCTCGTTCCCTAATGTGGGGTGTGCAGGAGGCAGCCAATCAATAATTTTCTCTCATCATTGATGTTTCTGTCTCTCTCTTCCTCTCTGAAATCAATAAAAATATTTAAAAAGAAAAAAAATTAACATTTTTAGTTTCAAAACTTAGTCAGTCATCATCCCTCCTAAGTACCTTCCCACATTCTTACATCTGGAGCCGTTGTACCACTTATAACATTGCCTATCAATTAATTATAGATATTATCTCTGCCCTATTGTAAGGATTTTGAGTCTTGAGAAGGTATTCTTTTTGACATTTAGTCTGTGGCATTCATACTTCAACATGAGGATATAGGGACTCTCATCTTCAGTGTTTGGCAAGTGGTGGGTTCTTAATAAAAGTTTATTCAATGAATTGAATTATTTAATTATAGCATCACTACATTCCTCTGGGGTTAATATCATAGTCCCTGTTTTAGAGATAAGGTAACAAGTCTGGTGTAGAGTTACTTATTCAAAGTCTCACATTTGGTAAACATCAGAGGCTGGATGCCAAATATAGCCCCTGTGTTCCACCGGGGACAGTAAACTGTAGATAATATCCAGTTAACTAGAGATGACAGGGAGGACTTCCTAGCCAGATCATGCTGGTTCAGTCTACCATTTGAGTCCTTTTAAACTTATATAAGAGGTATTGGAGAGAGTGACGGTATCTTGATATCATTGCAAGTTGTAGCAGTTAGATTTGTGTTGTTTTTTGTTTCTTTTTTTCGCTTGAAATGTAGACATTCTCAGGCCTCCAATTTAAGGCTTACTACTATCTTAATAATTTGAGCTTAATAATCAAATTTTAGTTATCAGACAGATGATTAATGTGGTTGGGAAACATTTCCAGTAAAAGGATCAGTGCAGTGATTTTGAAGAAACTGTTTAGGCCCACTTATTACTCTTCTTCGGTCACTTAATGACCGAAGAAGGTAATTCCCTTTTCCTTCCTTAATATAAGCTTAATTTTTCTTGAGAAAGTGAGCCAATGAAAGAAAACGTTGGCTGGGAAACTTCTTCTTGTTTACCTTTGCCATAATAATTTAATAGTGTGTGTAAAAGCTGTCTCATGTAGAGATGCGGGTAAAATACTGTGGACAGTTTCATCGATTTCGACGAAGAATTTATCACCAGATACTGTGCTGGGATGGTGACACATCTGGGTAAAGCCTTTGCCACCAATTCTGGTCTTGCTGACCTCCATTGTTGCTCAGCTAAGGTTTTCACATATTTCTCACTGTGAGAGCAGGTACCTGTTTGTGATGTTTTATTTCTGTAGTCAGCTTGGCATGGAATTCTTCTGTTGCTCAAGCAGATCTTTTGTATAGGTAATCCACATAAGGATTTTCAGGAATTTTTTTGTTTATCATCAAGTAGTGAGGATTCTGTGAATATCTTTGTAGCACAGCTCCCCAGGAACTTGGCAAAACTATTAAACAGTCTTAGGCAGTTAATACTAATTCATTGTTTTAATGGTTCAATTAAAACATAGGGATAAAAGATAATGCATTATGAAAGACCTAAATAGTAATAAAAATGTTGACATAGTAAATATACTTGTAGGTTTTAAAATGCTATATTGTGACTGCCATGCAATCAACAGTGCTACTAGAAAGCTGTCAGTTTTTCTTTTTTCTAAACATGTTAAAATTTTTTAAAGGTGCATTGATTTCTGATAGGGATAAAATGAATGTGCAGTGACTGTGGCAACTTGGGTCATACTTTTTTTAGGTAAACCACAACTAATTCATAAAGTGCTGGGGACCCTTTAATACCTACCCAAAGTGGGCAGGCTGTCAATTTGAAAGATTCCATCTAAAACATATTCCTTCACTTGGCCCTTGAAATACTCTACCGCAGTACCCTTCTTAGAATTTAGTTTATTTACTGAGAAAAAGGAATGGCTGAGTCAACTCACAGGAGATAAATCTGTGGTAGGTGTAACAGGGCTGATTTTTAAACCACACACCATCTCCCTCTCTCTGTTTATTTTACTTGCTAATATGTAAATTTTATTAATGAAGTCAGGAGGGCTCATTCAGAGCTATTTTTGACTTTTTAATGAAGAAAAACTGCTTTTGTTAGGGATAACACATTAGTTTTATCACTGAATATCTGAGTGCAAAGCTTTTACAGGGAGATTAAGTTTTAAAGTTTAATCTTTATTAAGACATGAGAAAAGTAACTTTAAAATGTTAATTTGTATTTTTTCTTTTTTTAACAAATTTGGTTGTATTGATTTTTGGATAGAGAGGAAGGGAGAGAGATAGAAAGATAGAAACATTGGTGAAAGAGAAACAGTATTGCTTGGCTGCCTCCTGTATGCCCCATACTGGGGATTGAGCCACAACCCCAGCATGTGCCCTGACCAGAAATTGAACAGGTGATCTCTTGGTTCCTGGGTTGATGCTCAATTTGACCGGGCTGTTAATTTGTATTTTTAAAGGTTAATTTATAGTGTTAAATTGTAATAAATACCCAGTGTTCCCTTCCACTAGATTAACTGTTATTTCAAACAACTGGTTAGGACATCAACATAAGCTGTCTTTACCGGAGGGGATCAGCATATAACACATGCAGGTTCTATCCAAAGTCTGGACCAGGCACCAGAGTTACTAGTTTTCACATGGCTTCATTAAAAAAGAGGTGGCTTCTATGCACTGAAATTTTCTCTTTGAAAATGGGCACATTTCCCAGCATAAACACGATACTTTTACACTAATCAGGATGGAGCCTTATCCTGCAATGAGACTTACATTTTGGGCTTTTTACCACATCATTGCTGTTTTCTACATGGTCAAAAATAGATATAGAGTAAACCAACCCCAAAAGTCAATTATAGGGTTTTATAGTGATGTACTGTGAAAAATTTGGTCGTGTTTTTCATTATACAGAATGTTCTTTCCAAAGACATAAACAGAAAAAGCACATATGTTTGATTTTAAAATAACTTTGCTTAGCTCTTTAAAATGCTGGAGACATTTTGGATAATTTTAAATAATCAGTATTATAATTACATAATAAACCCTATATCTAAAGGCAGGCATGGTTTGTAATTATTTGTTTAATTGCTCTCCCACCTTAAAAAAATTTTTATTCCTTAATTTTTGTTACTGAATTTATTGGGGTGATATTGGTTAATAAAATTATTCAGGCTTCAGATATACAATTCTATATTATATTGTATTGTATGTTTACCATCCCAAGTCAAGCCTCACCATCATTATTATTATTTTTCTATTAGGGTTCAGCATAGATACTTTGAAAGTATTTCTAATGCATACTTAAAGGATCTGGTAAACTCATCTTCTAATCTCTCCACAAGAAGCAAATACTAATTTGGTATTATATCACTTTTGGAGCATACATGCTAATTTATAAGTAATATATTTTAAAAGTATGGGAAATTAAAACCATTTATTCATTATGAATGAGTACAGTGCTTAAAATATGGTTTGTGAAATCTAATTGCTAGTACAATTGCAAAAATAATGTAAAATAGCACTTAAAATTATTATTTTAAAATATATTTTTATTGATTTCAGAGAGTAAGGGAGAGGGAGAGAGAGGTAGAAACATCAATGATGACAGAGAATTATTGATTGGCTGCCTCCTGCATGCTCCCTATTGGAGATGAGCCCGCAACCCATCATGTGCCCTTGACCAGAATCGAACCCCAGGACCCTTCAATCCACAGGCCGACGTTCTATCCACTGAGCCAAACCAGCTAGGGTGTACTTAAAATTATTTTCAATTAAATTTTACGTTTTTCAGAAAAGCTTATCTAACCCTCACAAAGCTTTAAAGTGAATGAAAAATTTTGTTATAATGATATTTTATTGGAAGAGGTATTTTGAAGTCTTACAATTAAAAATGGTATATTTCAATTAATGAGTATTTGCCATTTTTTAGTTAATTTATATTTTGGCTATTTGAAAACGAATTTATATTTTGGCTATTTGAAAACGGGCAAGTAAATGTTTTTTATTTAATGTTTTGCTCCTATAGTCAAGGCTTAATTTCTCAGAGGTAGACCTTAGCTTATATCAAGTCTTATTTTCTTTGCTTTATTGAAATGGTTGCTTTCTTTGTTGCTAAGTCACTGATTGACTGACAAACTGACATTATTATTATCCATTTACTCATATTTATATAACTAACACTACCACTAAATGATAACTTTTCTTTTTAATATATTTTATTGATTTTTCACAGAAAGCAAGGGAGAGGGATAGAGAGCCAGAAACATCGATGAGAGAAACACAGATCAGCCACCGCCTGCACACCCCCACTGGGGATGTGCCCGCAACCAAGGCACATGCCTCTGACCGGAATCGAACCTGGGACCCTCCAGTCCATAGGCCAACGCTCTATCCACCGAGCAAAACTGGCCAGGGCTAAATGATAACTTTTTATATCTGATCATTTCTCTCATTTCTAGGATTGTATAACCAAGAAAATCAAGTTTTGTTTTCATATACACCTGTGGCAGACATTTATTATGCAACTGATTAAGAGCCATTCTTATCTCCTTTGTTTCTGGAAGAGCTCTGACTTTGTATAGAAATCCTGAACAATATAAGCAAATTATGATAACCCTGTTTTTATCAGTAATTGGTTTAGGAAGATTATTGTGACCCAAACCTAGTCTGTGAGATAGAGAAGTCTGAATGGCTTCTGGGAAGGTTTTCTAACTGATAAAACAAATTACCTGGAAAAAGCTTGTCCTCTTCCACTGGATGAAATGCAAGTACTATCTCCTGCAGCATTCCTTACAAAGTAAGATTCTGGGCTATGAAATCAGGCTGCCTGTGTTAGAATCCCAGCTTTTCCCTTACCAGCTTTGTGGCCGTAGACAGGTTAATTTCTCTCACCTCAGTTTTTCTCATAAAAATGGGGCTAATATGCACAGGGAACATTAGTTACTAGAGAAAAATCATTAGTAACTAGGGAAATGCAGATCAAAACCACAATGAGATACCACTTTATATCCATTAGGATGGTTAGAATCAAATCCCACTATGGTGGAAATGTAAAAGGGTCCAGCTGCTTTGGAAACTGTGGTATTTCTTAAAATGATTAAGCAGTTAATCATGTAACTGGACAATCATTGGGTCCGTGCTGCCTGTCACTACTTGAGCCAGTTAAGCAGGGACAGGATTGATTCATTCTATTCTTCTATATAATAAAAGAGAAACATACAAATTAGCTGTCCCTCCACCACGCTCACCAGCCAATCCTAGTGACTATTCAAATTATCTGACAAAGATGGTGGTTAATTTGCATGTGCAGGTGTCAAGTGCCCCAGGAGGCGATGATGGCCATGATGGCCATGGCTGAGGGCTCCTGGGACTTTCACCAGCTTGGGAAGCAAGGCTGTAGCCACGCCCTTGGGCTCCTGGGACTTTTGTTAACCATCACTCTAGACAAAGATGGTGGCACCCATAGTGGCCAGGGTGGATGCTGGCGGCCTGTCCCTGGCAGTGTGAGCCCAGCATCTGGCCCAGCTGCGTGGAGGGGGGAGGGGAAGGGCCTCCGGCTGGAGTCCACTTCAAGGAATGCCCAGTGTCTGTGCCCCAGCCAGGTGGAGTGAGGGGAGGGCAGGGGCCTCAGGCTGGAGTCCCTGGTCAGGAATGCTGGGCTCATAGCGACGTGTTCAGCTTTAGAAGTTATTTACAAACTATCCAGTAAGTAAATAACTTCTAAAGCTGAACATGTGTGCTCCGTCGGTGAAGGGAGGGGAAGGCAGGGGCCTCGGGCCTGGCAGAGGAATGGGGGAGGGGAGGAGAAGGACCTTGGGCCAGAGTGTGCAGCGAGGGATGCTGGGCTCATGGCAACGCCAGCCCAGAGTCCGCACTGAATGAGGGGAGGGGAGGGACCTGGGGCCCGAGTCCCTGGCGAGGGATGCTGGGCTCACGGTGATGCGGTCAGCTTTAGAAGTTACTTACTAACCATCAGTAAGTACATAACTTCTAAAGCTGAACATGTGTGCTTGGCTGGGTGAAGAGAGGGGAGGGCAGAGGCCTCGGCTGGAGTTTGTGCCCCAGCTGAGCTAAGGGAATGGAGGGGCCTCGGGCTGGAGCCTGCGCCCCGACACGTGGAGGAAGGGGAGGGTTAGATTTAGGGTGAGTGGGGATGCCAGACCAAGGTGGGGTGCCAGTTGCTGTCATCTGGGTGAGCCTATAGTGGTTCTGAAAATTCTTTGCTCTCAGGTGCCACAATCCCAGCAGTGCTCGCACCTGCTGCCGACGCCGGCCCCGCTTGCACATGCTGTGGCACTGGAGCCATTGTTCTCATCTGCTGCTGGTGCCTGCCACTGGTCCCAATAGCTGCATGGGAGCGGCAACAGCAGAAGCAGGACTGCCGGCGGGAGAGGCCAGTCAGGGATGTGAGACCTGCCCCTGTTTCCACCACAGCCTCATGGCCCACAGTTCCCTTCAAGGTGTACGAATTCGTGTACTGGGCCCCTGATATTTAATAAAGTTGTAAAAAATAATAGTATCTACCTTATAGGTTGTAAGAATTAAATAAGTTAATGAATGTAAAGTTCTTAGAATAGTTTTGCCTCAGCAAACACTTCAATAATGGTAAGTATGCTAAAAATTAATTGTAGCCCCAAGAAGAGTTGACCAGGAAAATAGACAATATGTGCAAGAAGCAAGGTCTAGAGTTGGAAAGGACTCAGTCTGCCTTGCATTGGGACTACCTATAGGATGAAATCAGCTGTGTGATTCAGGACCTAGTTTCTTGTAGCTGTGAAAGCATCTCACTTTTGGCTTTTTATATAATAACTAGGGGCCTGGTGCACAAAAATTTGTGCACTCGGGAGGTCCCTCAGCCCAGCCTGTGCCCTCTCACAGTCTGGGACTCCTCGGGGGATGTCCACCTGCTGGCATGCTGGGCCAGCCTGAGTGAGGGGCTGATGGCTGTTTGCAGGCTGGCCAAGCCCCCCAGTGTGGACCCTCACCCAGTCTGAATGGGGGGTTGAGAGCCGTTTTCAGGCTGCCCACAGTCCCTTCAGGCTTCGAGTCCCTACTGGGGTGCCTGGGCAGCCTGGGTGTGTGGGGCTGAGGGCTGTATTCAGGCTGCCCACAGTCCCTTCAGGGTTCGAGTCCCTACTGGGGTGCCTGGGCAGCCTGGGTGCGGGGCTGAGGGCCGTTTTCAGGCTTTCAGGCTGCCCACAGCTCCCATTGACCCAACGTCCCAGCAAGGCAGGCTGGAAGCAGGTTTCTGGGATTTATTTATCTTCTATTTTTGATGTACTGTTGCTTTAAGCCAGGCCTAGGCAGGTAATGAAGCCTCCTATTGGCTTTAGCTCTGTAGCTTCTATATTAAAAGAATGTTGTCTTAGTAGAGGCCCAGCTGGCCTAGGCAGGGAGTTTCCTCCATCGCTGGTGCAAGGGAAGCCTCCTGTTTGGTTCAGCTCCATGGCTTCTATAATTGCAACTATGTTGCCTTGATCATAGGGAGGCCCAGCCAGCCTAGGCAGGCAGTTTATTCCTGGTGCAACGGAGATCTACTGTTTGATCTAGTTTTGTAGCTGCCAGCCTCCATCTTGGCTGGGTTAATTTGCATACAGCCACTCTGATTGGCTGTGGGCGTGGCTTAGGCATTCCAGAGAAACGGTCAATTTCAATATTACTCTTTTATTAGATTAGACTAGAGGCCCAGTACACAAAAATTTGTGCACTCGGGGGCTCCTTCAGCCTGGCCTGTGCCCTTTTGCAATCTGGGACCCCTCAGGGGCTGTCCACCTGCTGGCAGTCAGACATCTTTCTGGCAGCCAGGAGCCCTCGGGGGATGTCCACTTGCCAGAGGGGATCAGGCCAGAGCTGCGGTCTGACATAATTAGCACTACTGAGGAAGCAGGAGAGGCTCCACCACACCGCTCTACTGGCAACCATCAGCCTGGCTTGTGGCTGAGCAGAGCTCCCACCCCCTGATGGTCAGTGTGTGTTATAATGACCAGTCATTCCCAGTGGTTCTGCTGTTAGGGTCAATTTGTATATTACCCTTTTATTATATAGGATAGTGGCCTGGTGCATGGGTGGGGGTCTGTCTGGCTTTCCCTGAAGGGTGTCCTGGATCAGGTAGGGGTCTTTCTGGAGTGCCTGGCCAGCCTGGGTGAGTGGCTGAGGGCCGTTTTCAGGCTGACCACACCCCTTCAGAGTGGGGGTTCCCACTGGGGTGCCTGGCCAGCCTGGGTGAGGGGCTGATAGCTGTTTGCAGGCTGGCCACAGCCATGGGCTGGAAGCAGTTATCTGGGATTTATTTATCTTCTATAATTGAAACTCTATAGCCTTGAGTGGAGCTCAGGGCCGGCAGGGTGAGTGGGAAGCTTGGCTTTCTCCATTGTCGGGGACAACCCAAGCTTCCTGCTTGCTCCAGCTCTGTGGCTGCCACCATCTTCGTTGGGTTAATTTGCGTATCCTATCCTGATGTGCTGGTGGGTGTGGCTGGTGGGATTTTGGGTGTAGCGGAGGTATGGTCAATTTGCATGTTTCTCTTTTATTAGGTTAGACTAGTGCCCCCGTACACTGATTTGTGCATATTGAAAGGAAATTAATTAGAAAATGGCTGGTGGGGCGGGACTGAGCAAGATGGTCTAAACATCTTGTGGAGCTAACCTCCCACAGTCCCTTCCTGGCCGTCCACACTTGGGTTGGCACCATGGCTTGAATGTCATCAGCAGAGAGAAGGGGGTGCTCTGGCAGGTGGGATCCCTCACCTGGCCTGTGGGGATTGGGCTGAAACTGGCTCTCTGACATCCCACAAGAGGTTCTGGATTGCGAGAGGGTGGTTCTGGGGTGACACACCCAAGAACCACTGCCCAGTCACTGCAGCTTGGCAGCTCCTGCGTTGTTCATCTGCCCCCTGGTGGTCTGTGCACATCATAGCTTCTGGTCGGAGCATCTGCCCCCTGTTGGTCATTGCATGTCATAGCTACCTGTGAGGTGGTTGAATGGTCGGACAGTCACTTAGGCTTTTATATATATAGATATCTATATGTTTATTTTTGTTTTATATATTTTTAATCCTCACCTGAGGATATGCTTATTGATTTAGAGAGAGGAGAAGGTGGGAATGGAGGGAAGAAGGGAGGGAGAAAAGAGAGAAAAAGGTAGAGAGGGGAAGAGAGAGAGAAACATCCATGTGAGAGAGAACATCGATTGGTTGCCTTCCATATGGGCCTTACTGCGGACAGAACCCACAACCTGGTTATATGTCCTGACTGGAAATTGAACCCATAACCTTTTGGTATAGGGGACAGTGCTCCAACCAACTGAGCAACACTGGCCAGAGTGTATGTTTATTTTTAGCTTGTATGTCATCTCTGGATTAAAACTTATTTGAGGGCATGGGCTATGTTTTAAATTTCATTATCCTTTATTAAGCTGAACTAATAAGCAAATTGAGCAGGACAGCATAGAGACAACTGGCAAATACGCTTTTTCCTTGAATCTGTATTGTTTCATTATTTTGGTAGAAATATTATGGGTTTTATAGCATCAGAAACATATATTCAAGCAAAAGTATAAAATTCCATTTTAAAATTGTGTATAACTTAGATTTAGACTAGAACATCAACTATAGAATTAAATCATGCACTTCCTCTCCCCATTAACTGTAATCTTGGGCAAATTATTTATCCTTAGCATAATTCCCTATCTGTAAAATGGAATTAATGCCTATTATTGATGAAGATTAAAGTATATGTCTATAATATGATATGTGGTACATAGTTGAGAACCATTAAATATTTACATGTTTTCATCCAGTCTTTTAAAAATTTGAGATGAATAGCTAAATTTGTACATGCCCCTCCTGTCTTCAAGTCGACTGGGTTATTTACTCATTCCCATTCTCTTCCTCCCTATATATAATCTTGTTTTGAATTTAAATGTAATTTATGAAGTAGAATATTTGGGATAATAGTATGAATTCGGATCTTTTCTAGGTAATCTTTATTATCTTGGGGCCCTGTTCTTTTATACTTGAGAACAGTTAATATATGAAACTTTGGAGACCATATAATCTAGTGAAAGGAACAAAATTTTTTATCAGGGTAATTCATTCAGTTCACTTGGCTTTTGTCAATCGTAAAATGAAGCGAGAGTTGGCTTCATTATATCAGTATGTGAATTATGTGAAAGTACTTTGATTTTCTTAAAAGAAAATATCAGGTAGTAATATATATGTGTACATATATATATACTAGGGGCCCGGTGCACAAAAATTTGTGCACTCGGGGTGGAGGGAGTCCTTCAGCCCGGCCTGTGCCCTCTGACAGTCTGAGACCCCTCAGTGGATGTCCTATGATGGCCCCAGTCTGCCAGGCACCTTGTGTGTGTATGAGTGTGTGTGTGTCATCACTGGGGACCTGCCCCCAGCCGCATCTGAGGCTCGGAGCAGTCCTCCTGTGTGTGTCTACCTGCTGGGGGCCTGCCCCCAGGCACACCGTGGAGGCTTGGAGCAGGCACCCCCTCTATGTTGATCTCTCAGACTCTTGCCCTCCCCTGCATGTTGTTCTCTTTTTTGAGCATGGCCAGAGCTG
>PVJC01019759.1:0-29890 GCA_004026665.1 Murina feae | reverse complement strand
AGTTCTAGAAAGCTGTTCAAGACAAGCCTGTGGGGGCACTGCCCAGGCTCTGGGTGACGGCTGAGGAGGGTGCTGCTGGCTCCTCATGCCCCGGAATCACATGCCTTGGGGTGACACGGTCACCTGGCTTTCTAGGACACCAATTTCTTTTCTCACCTTCCTTCCCACAGCAAAAGGGGCTGCTCAGCAAGAAATGCTGCTGCCTGCCTCGGCCTTCCTTCTAAGACCTGAAACCCAGTGCCTGCAACTTCCAGCAAGTTCCAGGGATGTGTGCGTAAGTGTGAGATGGAGAACTGGTTGAGGTCATGAAACCTGACCCCTGAAAGGCCTACCAGAACCCAGAGATGGAGCAGGGCGCACAACGATGGCCGAGGTTACCCTGGGCACATAGCCGGGGGCCGCTGGCTGCGAGTCACAGCAGCTTCCAGAGGCTTCCAGAGCCCCCTTGTGTGGGCAGCTGGCCCGGCCTCTGACTTGTGTGTCAGTTTGCACCCGAGGGTTCTGCAGCCACTGCTATGGCTCAGGAGGCCCTGAAAGAACTGTGTCATACAACCTGCTCCCAGAGAGAATGCAATGCAAACCCAGGCTCCCGCAGCCCCTCCACCCGTGTGACGCTGGCCAGTTGGATACAGGGCCCTGCAAGGCCATTTCCTGTCGGCTTGGGTCACCGCTGAGAGAACAAGGACCACAGTGCTTGGTGCCAATCTGAATGCAACTGTGGAGGGGCCCTGGCTGCAGGCCCCCAGCTGAGGAAGCCCCCACAGCAGCCCTTAGATAATCGATGTTGAGACATCAGGTGGACCAAGGGGCATAGGTAACCTGGCCCCATTAGACAAATCCAGCGAGTCTCTGGAGTTTGTTGTCAAAACTGCTTTATGATCTTATCTTCAGTATCATGTGGTTATTCAAAACACAGTGCTACTGATGCTAAAAATAAAAGGAGCCCCCTTCTCATCCCATGGGAGCGAAGAGCGGAGATGGTCGGAGACCTGGGTTTGAGTCCTGCCTCCACTACCTTTGGGAGGCCTGAGCCAGGTACTTTCCCTTGCCTCACCTCAGTTTTTCCATCTGCAAATTGGGACCAATGACAAAATCTAGGTTAAACAGTCATAATGGGTACATCAGGCAATGCATGTGGAGCAGTTATGGAGTGCCTGACGTACAGTCCTGGTTATGAGCCACTCAGTCTGCATCCCATGGCAGCCATCCTTCCCTCAAGTATCAGTTGGTGTGTCCCACCCCTGAGGGAAGCAGGACCAGAGGTGGGGCTTTGAGGAGCCCACCTTAACCTCCTAGTACCCACATAAGTGTGAGCCCAATTTGTCCACCGTGAGCACCGGGGTGTGCTTGGTGCTACTCCCAGCATGTGGGAGGTGGCAGCCTAGGGAATTCTCCAGGTCTAGGGCGGGGCTGCGAGAACCCCTAGCACCTGTGTTTATCCCAGTCTCCATGGGAAGAAATGGTGCTGCCATCCCATTGGTTCTATCAAAGTTTCAGGGAGAGACGACACACACACATGTGCCCTCATGCCCGATGTAATCCACCCATGGCCCTGCCCAAACAGCCGTGCAGCAGAGGCGCACCCCAACTAGCCGTGTCTGCCTGGGCCCTCACTGCTTCGGGAGGGGCCGCTGACTGCCTTCCCTCCCACCATTAAGAAAAGCCCCCTCACCTTGGAGCTTGAGACGAGGTTTCTATGCCAACAGTCCGTGCCGTGCTGCTCTCATCTCTTCCATCCCAGCACCAGGAGGCAATCGTAAGCCACTTCTGATGCACACTTGGCGCTGTCAGTTCACTAACAGGCCTCTCCTGGGCAGGCTCCAACCCTGACCTCTGGCTGGCCACAGGGGACAAGGGAGGGGAGGCATTAGGCCTGGGTGGCTGACCGGGCACCAGCACAGCTCCTCTTGCAGATGTCACAGTAGTGAAACGGGGGTGCCTGGGCAACCCTTGGGTTTCAGCAGCCTGGTGGGATGGGTGGCTTCTTGGGGAAGCTGCCGGCAGAACTGGCACAGGAGCTGTTCCCTGAGCCACCCCACGGGGACAAGTCCTCAGGCTTTGGGAGTGGAGGTGGCGGGGGTGGAGGCTGCATCTGTGGGGAGAGCAGTGGAGCATCGTCAGGACCGGCTGCTAAGTACACTGACATGTCACCGCTTGGGTAGCGTAGTCCTAAGACGCAGAGAAAAGGAGGAGAGGAAAATGGGTTGGTTTCCAGGACTATGTTCATTTCTGCTGCAAATCAAGTAACAGGCTTCACCCACTTTCATGCTCAAGGAAACCACCATCTCCCCTGTGAACAGGGTGGAGGCAAAGCTGTAGGGGGTTGAAGGTGAGGAAGGCAGGGTGGACACAAAGGTGGAGGCCTGGACGCTGGATGCTGGAGATTAGGTGTAACTGGAGGTTGGGCCACGGCTAGCTGTGCCTCCTAGTAGTGGGTGCCATTATGGGGGCTGCGCTTGGCTGTACGCATCGCTGGGCTGACAGCTTCTTTGGTCCCTAGAGAGCAAGCAGAGACCCTCTGAAGAACCACACTTTACCCCCATCCCCAGGGATCGTAGAGCGAGAGCCACACTCCCTATGACCACCTCCACCAGCCTCCCAGCTGCCAGATCGAACATAGCCACCCACTGTGGATGAGCCGCAGGCACAACTGGCCAAGGCCCCCTGGATGCCTAAGTCTCAGCTGAAGCCCACGGCCCTGGGCCTGTGATCCTGCGCTCTGATCCCAGCTGGGACTCAGCCGTGACCTGCGCCCACCACTCCTTTCCAGACTCTTCTTCCTCTGTGTCATGGGTGTGAAGGGAAGTGTGTGTGTTTCTTCCACTTCTCAGACCCAAGTCCTCATAGAACTCGCCCCCTTCCACCCTGGAAAAGCTTCCTTGGAAAACACCTTCAGCTCCATTTTCAGTTCGTTCTCTCTCTCTCTCTCTCTCTCTCTCTCTCTCTCTCTCTCTCTCTCTCTCCTCTCTCTCTTTCTCTCTCTCTCTCACACACACACACACACACAGGCCCCTAATTGAAAAGATAGCCCTGACACATTATTCACTCCCGACTTCCCTATGAATCTGGAATATTTAAATATGACTTTAATGTGGTGACTGCCAGGCCCTTGCTTCTACCTCCGACCCTGCAGAGACTCACCTGGCTGGCAGAGTGTGGCCATGGCAGGGGGCTAAGGCTGGCCCACAGCTACTGGTGCTGTCAATGGTCCATAGCCATAACTGTTCTGCAAGAGGGTTTTGACGGGAGAGACACTAAGAGCAGGGAGAAAGGGTGAGGTGTGCCCTCACTATCCCACACACAGGCAGGGGTCTCTCAAGGGTCTGGGCACCAGAGCACCAGGGAGTGTGGCTGGATTTTGGTTCAGAGGGGGATTCGGGCTGTGGGTGGATCAGGGACTCCATGGAAGCAAGGGCGAGAGCACAGAGGCCAGGAGGCCTTGGAAGGGGACAGAATTGTGGGGGGGGGGGCCTGGAGGGAGAAGTTGAAGGCCTTGGAGAAGGAGGGTGAGAGGGAACAGAGTCCATTTGTGAGGTTTGACTAATCAGGTGGTCTGTGGTACCATGTACTGACCCAGCCAGGGACAGCCTGTGGGTGGTAGAGGCTGGAGGGGTGCGGGGTGGACCACGTGCAGCCTGGGTGCTTGGCAATTCCAAGTCGAAACGCAGCGGACAGATCTGTGGCCCAGAACTCCAAGGTGGGGAAAGTGGCATAATCCACTCTGGAAGGGCCCTGCAAGGACTAGCCCATCCCCAGTCACCTCTGTGGCAGGGGCAGGAGCATGAGGAGGGTGAAGGCGTGTTCTGGACTGTCTGCTAGTACCAGCCTCTTCCACTCAATACCATCCATGCTTTCAAGGAGGGACTGTTGCTGGTTGGAGAAAGGCGGGCTGATACCTGGTAGGAGGGAGCAGTGGTGGGTGTGGGACAGACTCCAGGGATCTGCTGTGATCATCAAAGTCCTGGTTGGAGTGGGGCTGGCGCCCGTCACACCCTGCTGGGAGGAAAATGGCAGGGTCACTGGCAGGGCCCATTCCAGGCAGCAGGGAGGGGGAAAGCCCTGGGAGTCTGAGTGCTAGAACCACAGCCCACACGGAGGCCCGGCTGTGTTAGATGGTGCCTGTATAGAACCTGAGCACATAAGCCACAGGAGACACCGCCATCAGCTGCTTCAGAGCCTACATTCTCACAGCACCTTCTTTCTGTGGTTTTGTTAATCCTCATCGAGGATGTTCCCCCCCATTGTTTTCCAGAGAGAGCGGAAGGAAGGAGGGGAGAGGAGAGAGACAGAGAGAGAGAGGAACATCGATGTGAGAGAGACATATCAACGTGTTGCCTCCTGCATGCACCCCAACTGGGAGTGGGACTGAATCGCAACCCAGATACGTGCCCTTGATAGGGAATTGAACTCCAGACCCTTCAGTGCAAGGGCCGATGCTCTAACCACTGAGCCCACCATCCAGGGCCATACAGTACCTTCTGCAGCTACTAACACCTGTTGAGACCTTTCTATGAGCACAGGCACAGTTATAAGCTCTCTTCATTAACAAACACAATCTCATGACAACCCTGTGAGGTAGGGACCATTGCTGCCCCGTTTTACAGAAGAGAAAACTGAGGTACAGTATGTGGCCTCAGCCACATGAGTGGCCGTCTTTTTTTCTTCAACATCAAGATTCCTCAAAGAAACTTGAACTTTAACAGTATTTTTAAGCAAAAAAAACAAGTGGATGACCCGATTATTAAAATAGAGAAGACTAGCCCAGCTGGTGTAGCTCAATGGTTGAGCATCAACCCATGAACCAGGAGGTCAAGGTTCAATTCCAGGTCAGGGCACATGCCCAGGTTCAGGTTTGATCCCCAGTAGGGGGTGTGAAGGAGGCAATTAGTTAATGATTATCTCTCATCATAGATGGTTCTATCTCTCTCCCCTTCTCCCTCTCTGAAATCAATAAAATATATGTATATATATTTTTTTAAATATGGAAGACTGGTTACCACTAAACTAACAACTTTACTAAGGAGAATCAGCTTTTATTGGTGGCCTGCTTGGTGGGAAGCACAGCTTTGAGGCTTTGTCCGCATCACCTCATTCACGCCTTACCACCTATAGAGAAGGTGCTGGTGCCATCCATCCACCCATCTGTCCTCATTGTCGAGCCAAGGAAACTCTCTGAAGATTCAGACCCAGATCTTTCTGACCCCAGCCCCCATTGCTCTGCTAAATATTGGCCACTGATAGATAGTACTCAATTTTAAAAGCCCATTTGTCAGAAAGGATATTATCAAAGACATTAGCCCAATACCAATAAGGATCATATAAGAAAATTCTGAAACATATCCCCCTCTGTTAAGGGGGTGGAGTTCTGTACTGTATTTAACTTTATGCCAGCTTAATTTATAATGTTAAAGTATTTAGGCATTTAGTATACTAGAGGCCTGGTGCATGAAATTTGTGCACTAGGGGTGTGTGTGTGGGGGGGGGCGTTCCTCAGTTCAGCCTGCACTCTTTTGCAGTTTGTGATCCCTCTCACAGTCCGGGATCCCTCTCACAGTCCGGGACCCCTCACTCTTTACTGCCCGCCTGCTCATTGCTCCTTACAGCTTGGCTCACTGCCCCTTAGCACTGCTGCAGAGGCAGGAGAGGCTCCCACCACCAGCCATGAGCCCAGCCTCTGGCTGAGTGGCACTTCCCCTGTGGGAGCACACTGACCACCAGGGGGCAGCTCCTGCATTGAGCATCTGCCCCCTGGTGGTCAGTGTGCATCAAAGCTACTGGTCATTCCACTGTTTGGTTGATGTGCATATTAGGATTTTATTATATAGGCTAGGCTTCCATTTGTACTTTTGCCCTAAGCCTCCCAAACTTAAAGGCTGATAATTTGTTTGAATGTATCACAATTCATTTGCCTAATTTTCTAATGGTATAGTAGTTATCTATTGCTGAGTTAAAAATTATCCCCAATAATGTGACTTCAAACAATAATAACTTATCATATGCCCTGGCTGGTGTAGCTCAGTGGTTGAGCATCAACCTATGAACCAGGAGGTCATGGTTCAATTCCAGGTCAGGGCACATGCCCAGGTTGTGGGCTTGATCCCCCAGTGTGGGTGTGCAGGAGGCACCAATCAATGATTCTCTCTCATCATTGATGTTTCTCTCTCTTTCTTCCTGTCCCTTCCTCTCTGAAATCAATAAAAATATATTTAAAAATAATAATAACCATGTGTCATCCTCACAGTTTCTGTAAGCCAGGGTTCGGAGTGGCAAGGCTCTGGCTCAGGGTCTTTATGAGACTGCAATCAAGCCGTCGGCTGGGCTCTATTATCTGAAGTCTTGACGGGATGGCGGGATGTGCTTCCAAGACATTCTTCTTCGAGCCAGAGCGCACCAGGTAGAAGCTGTCCTTGTTATGCCCAGCCTCAGACATCCCATGGCATAACTTCTGCCACATTCTGTTAGTTAGAGGTGACTCACTAAATCTACCCCACACGCAAGGGGAGAGGATTCGGCCCCACCTTTTGAAGGGAGGACTATCACAGAATTTGTGGGCTGACTTTTTATCTGTTTTCTTTGTGTGAATTGATTTTTAAACCACTACATGTTATTGCCATTTTCCTGCGGTTGAAGCAATGCTGCAAGTTATGGTCTATGCAAGTTCTACGTGTGCCTTCTTGTGCCAGCTTCCCTCAGGGCTTCTTGTCCAGCCCGGGTCCCACACCACTCACTCCCAATGGGCACAGTCGAGAGGAATGAGGTCGAGCTGGCTGGAGTGACCCTCTCCTGAGTCACACGGGAGAGGCATGTGACTATCAAGGGAAGGGATGGACATTGGGAGGACATGAAAGGCCATTGCAGCCACCAGGAAGGCTCGACAAGGGGTCTGCTCTGCCTAGGCAGCAAGGGCAGGGACACTCAGTCCAAGCGTGAGCACAGACATGGATCCCTGGACTGAGACGTGCTGCCGCTGCTGAGCAGCTAGCTCTGTGGAGGCTCCTGGCTTCCTTGCATGCTGATGGCTCCCCCCAGCATGGTGTCCCCTTCTGTTCCTGGAGCGCTGGCCCACAAAGGGTGCCAACTGAGGGCACAGAGGCAAGCATCTTTGGGGTGGACGGTATCTCATCTTTCAGCCAATGAAGGCTCTAAGGAAGTAGAGGTGACTTGTGGAGCTTACCCCCTTGTTCCCACAGTGACCCAACTCAGGTCACAAGCATTGTCTTCACCCAGAGGAGGGCCCCACCTCACAGAACAGTGAGGGTGGGCGGTTGCTGGCCTCGCTCCACGCCAGGACTTGCACATATACATTCCCTACTTAGTACAAGGCGCTGCTCACATTGGACCGGATCTCTGGGTGGAGCCATCCTGGACACGGTGGGGTGCTGAGCAGCATCAGTGGCCTCTACCTACTTGGTGCCAGAGCACCCCCAGTCATGACAACCACAGACACCCCCACTGTCCAGCTGCTCTGGGACCAGCTCAGTGCCAGGGCACCAGCTGGGCAGCATCACAGGCTGGTGATGCTGGTCCAGATTCTAATCCCGAGGATCACAAGGACACTGAGCTGTCTCCGGCAGCATGTTTGTGAGTGTGACTATAAAAGGGTATGTTTTGTTGTATTGACCTGAATGGTAATGTTACGCACGCTCAAGTTTGAAGACCATTGGGAAAGATGGGAGTGCACGTGCAGATGGCTGGGCGTCCAAGCCGTTATGCCTGGACGTAATTCAGAGGCTGTGATGAGAGATCTCGGTGGGGGATCTCGGTGTTCTGCATGCTTATAGGGTGATACCCACTGGTATTGTTTTGTTTGTTTCAGGGCACAGACAGCAAGCTTATTTGGTGAATGCTGATGGCAAGCATCATCCAAGAGCTACAAGCTGGGGAAAGTGCTGTGACGAGAGAGCCTAGGGCCTCCGGGGCTGCACAGTCTCACACGGGAAAGCACTGGGGAATGTCCAACTGTTCAGCACCATGCGGACGAGCTCTTCAGAGCTGATACAACCGTTGCTGTCCTTGTGCCCTGCCACCAGCATCTCTACTTCTTCCTCTATTATGTTCTCACCCAGAGTGACAAGAACATGTAAGATCTCAGCATCCGCGAGAGTGGCATTCCCTTCCTTGTCAAACACCCCAAGGCCTTCAACATACCCCCCCTAGACGCCCGGGTCCTTGTTCCTGGCCAGTCTGCAGCACCAGCAGGAAGTGCTCAAAGTCCAACACCTTTGCATTCCTCTCATCACTCTTGGGGTGCCCAGGCCTTTGAGTACCTTGGCGTTGGTGGGGTCCTAACCCAGCTCTCATCACAGCCCCACACTGGCTATGCAGGATCTTGCCCTCTCTTGTTTACTCTAACAGCTGGAAGGCCTCCTTGAACTCTGCAGTGTTGTCCTCAGTCAAGTCAAACATCTTGACTGTTCAGCTCTGCCAAAACTTTCCCTGTAGTAATGGCCCCCACTGACTGTATTAAGAAATGTTTCAGCTGCGAGCAGACTGGCCAGCTGTGAGGAGTACAGGATCAAGGTCAACATCAGCTTTCAGTTCAATGTGGGACAGGAAATGACTTTGAACTCACCATCTGTGGTAGTGGCGCACTTCTCCAGTGCAAGCAGTTGAGATGCTGGGAGGAATGAGATGGACTTGCCAACAGCCCAGCAGGTAACAGGGGCACCCAGTGCCTGAGGCAGGGAGGGTGACTGGGGGGAGGGGGCTCAAACTGGGCCAAGAGAAGGGTGTGGCACAGACACTGGAATGGGAGAAAGGCACGAGGCTGGCAAGGGAGACTGTCCTGTGTACTGAGGGACAGAGGATGTGTGGGGTAACAAAAAGGCTGGAAGGTGGGCTCTTGGATGCTAGACAGAATCCAGGTTTTATCTAGTAAGCAACGGCAAGTCACCAAGGGAACCCTTGCCAAGACCTACCTGTTTTAGGATGCTAAGGTGTTTCTGTAAACTAAATTGTGTGCACTCCCTCCCCCTCCAATTCACTGAAGCCCTAATTCCCAATGTATTTGGAGATGGGACCTTCAAAGAGGTAAAATAAAATGAAGTCCTAAGTGTGGGGCCCTAATCCTACAGGATGGGTGTCTTTTAGGATTGTGCACACCAAGGCTGTGTACACAGTGGGAAGGCCACATGAGGACACAGTGAGAAGGCACCCATCTGCAAGCCGAGGAGAGAGGGTTCAAGAGAAACCAACCCTGCCAGAACCTTGATCTTGAACTTCCAACCTCCAGAACTGGGAGAATTTATTGTTGAAGCCATCCAGTCAGTCTGTGATATTTTGTTATGGAGACCCATGCTGACGAACACAGGCTGTGATGGCTATTGAGGGGAAAAGCTGAGGGCAAGGACTGCTAGAAGACATGAGACATTCATGGGCCGCAATCAGAGTGGTGGAAATGGGAAGAGAATGCAGGAGGCATCATGTCCCCTGAGAAGTTTAAAGCTAAAGCTGACTCCCAGAAATCTGGGGCTTTGCACAGCAGTCAAGTGTAGTGAATGTTTGATGACAATGATCAAAACGGTGATTGTGACCTAAAAAGGGAACACATGGCCCACCTTATCCTAATTGCTCATGACCCCACAACGCCACCAACACACAGCTGTTTGTGGTCTGAGAAGGTAGTCACTTCACATTTATTAGCTAAGCAAGCTCTCCCAGGAAGTGGAGCACGGACTGTTTTTCGAATTGGGGGTGTGCATGTACGGAGGGTCTCACACCCATTCTCAGGAGAGAGCTTGGCATGAAGGAGCCCAGATGAAAGGTATGAAGAGAGAAATGGTTTTAAAACACTGTTTGGCGCCCTGACCGGCTTGGCTCAGTGGATAGAGCGTCAGCCTGCGGACTGAAGGCTCCCGGGTTCAATTCCAGTCAAGGGCATGTACCTTGGTTGCAGGCACATCCCCAGTGGGGGGTGTGCAGGAGACAGCTAGCTAATCGATGCTTCTCTCTCATCGATGTTTCTGGCTCTCTATCCCTCTCCCTTCCTCTCTGTGGAAAATCAATAAAATATATTTAAAAAATAAATAAATAAAATAAAACACTGTTTGGCAAAATACGGCCACACACTTTGTCTTCTCTATATCCTTACCTGGCTGAAGGGGCAAGGGAGTTCTCTAGGGTCTCTTTTATAAAGGCACTAATCCCATTCATGGGGGCCCCACCCTCAATCATCTCTCAAGATTACACTTCTTAGTGTTATAGGCAATTACTAGACTAAGGTGACCAGACGTCCCGGTTTTTAACAGTTTGTCCCCCATCCTGCGGTGTTTTAAAAAAGTCCCGATTACTCTTTGTAATATTTTAAGTAATAAAAAAAGAAAAGAAAAGAAAAGAAAAGAAAAGGAAAGGAAAGGAAAGGAAAGGAAAGGAAAGGAAAGGAAAGGAAAGGAAAGGAAAGGAAAGAAAAGAAAAGAAAAGAAAAGAAAAGAAAAGAAAAGAAAAGAACCCTCCTACCCCGCCCCCCGTCAATGGTGTACCACTTTAAATCTGGTCGCCTTATACTAGACAGACAGGAAAAGAGCATAGAGGATGGGCCAGGTACAAAAACTCATCAGGGGGGAAAGGCCCAGATGCCTAGCAAGGGGCAAAACTGGGAAAACAAGAACCTCACCCCCATGATAACCGTTCCTCCCCTAAAATATTGCTGATCATGCGGTTTGGACTCCCTGACCTTTTCCTCCCGAAAGATAACATCTAGGCCTCAGTTGTATTTCAGCTCTAGACCCAGAAAAGCAGCAAAACCAGACAAGTGATGCCAAGGCTGCCTCAGGACCAGCTGCATTAACTAATGACCTGAAGAGCACACCTGGAGAACTGATGACTATTCTCTTCAGACCCTCCCCAGAGAACTACCCTAGGACTTCCACCTGTAAAAAGAGATAAATAAGCTCAGGATAAAGGACCCAGCCAGTGCTCTCCCCCAGGAGAGCACACTCACACCATTCTCTTCCCCCTTCTTCCCTCTAAGGCAGCGGTCGCCAACCTTTCGGACCTCAGGGACACCAGTGGTCCACGGACTACCAGTTGGCAACCACTGTTCCAAAGGTTTCCTTAAACCAGCAGTCACCACCTTTCGGGCTCATGGACCACCAGTGGTCTACAGACCACCAGTTGGCAACCGCTGCTCTAAGGGCCCACAAGACTTGCAACCAGGGGAGCAATGGGCAGCAGCAGCTGGTCCTGGGCTAAACTCCTGAACCTGTCTCCAAGACCTCTTTTTCTCTGACTTCTCAGTGAGCCAAAGCAACGCAGTGCAGACTTTCCTGTTGCTTCTTCTATGCCCTTTCTTGTTTCACTGCCCTAAGTATAGTTTTGCTGCAGCCTATAAATCACTTACTTCACTACACTGTCTCTTTTAAAAAAAAAAAAAAAATATATATATATATATATATATATATATATATATATATATTATTGATTTTTCACAGAGAGAAAGGGAGAGGAACAGAGAGCTAGAAATATCGATGAGAGAGAAACATCCATCAGCTGCTTCCACACACCCCACTGGGGATGTGCCCGCAAGCAAGGTACATGTCCCCGACTGGAATCGAACCTGGGACCCTTGAGTCCACAGGTCAACGCTCTATCCACTGAGCCAAACCAGTTAGGGCTACACTTTGTCTCTTGATTGAAATCTTTCCTTCAAGAGAACAAGAACTGAGGTCTTGTCATCTCCCCACTTGCTCCCCACATTATTACCATTGCACTGGGATTAGGTTTCAACATATGAATTTGGGGGGGCCAGAAGGGCACACAAACTTTCAGTCTATGGCAGCATCACTCCCGCTGCAATCTGTTGGACAATATACAAGGGCCAGAGAAATAGATACCATTTTTAGATGGGAGGAGCTGCAAGGACTCATTGGAAAGGGTATGGAAATAAGGAGTGAAGCACCGAGACATCTGGAAAGCAATCCACCACATCCTGGTTTTAGGAGTTGAGCTAGCCAAACAATGGCTCATGGGAAAGACTTCAAACCTAGATATCTAGAGCAGAGGCTCTCACCTGGAGTGGTTCCGCCCCGCAGGGGACACTGGGCAGTGTCTGAGGACACCTGTGGTTGTCACAATGAGGGGGTTATTCCTGGCACTGAGTGGGTGGGGCCAGGAATGCTGCTCAATACCCCTCAGTGCCCAGAATGGGCCCACCCCAGACAGTGATCCTGACCTGATGTCAGCGGGGCTGCGGCTGAGAAACAGATCCACAAGGACATGGTCGGGCCCCTGGGGCTGAGGACCTGGGATTAGAGTCTAGCATATGGGGGTGAAAGTGGCCCCGTGGGCGGCAGAAGCTGTTGCTCCTGCCCAGGCTCCCTGCCCCAGGTCTGAAAGGGGACTGCCCCGCACCCCTTCTCCAGCTCCCCACCGTGGGAGGTCGCTGATCGCTTTGCCTCCTCTCCATTTCCAATAGCCTTTTTCTGAGTCCTATTAAGTATCAGATGAAAGCTGTGACTCCTTGACCTCTCTGATTCTTACAGTTTTGTGTTTGTTTGTTTTTTTTTATTTTCACCTGCGGATATTTTTCCCACTGCTTTTCTAAGAGAATGAAAGGGAGGGAGGAAAGAGGGGAGAGAGAAAGAGAAACAGCGTTGTGAGAAAGACACATCAACTGGTTGCCTCCCACATGCGCCCTAACTGGGGGCAGGAAGTGAACCTGCAATCAAGGTGTGTGCCCTTGATGGGATATCAAACCCAAGACCCTTTGACACTCAAAGGGCATGTGACCCTTTGATTACAGTTTTAACTGTAATCACCTGGGGCTTCGCAGGCTCCAGGTTAAGAATCCCTGCTGGAATGGGGGTGGGGGGAGGAGGTCAAAAGGAAATAATTGAGGTTAAATGGCAAATTTCATGTGGCCTGGCCTCATACAATGAGGCACAGTCTCTTCTCTCAGGAAACATAATAAATTCTTTCAATGGCACCCAGCCAGCATAGCTCAGTAGTTGAGCATTGACCTATGAACCAGGAGGTCACAGTCCGATTCCCGGTCAGGGCATATGCCAGGGTTATGGGTTCGATCCTCAGTGTGGGGTGTTCAGGAGACAGCTGGTCAATGATTCTCTCTCATCATTGGTGTTTATCTCTCTCTCTCCTCTCCCTTCCTCTCTGAAATCAATAAAAATATATTTAAAATACATTTCTTAAATATATTAAAGAGATTTTTTAAAAAGTCTTTCAATGGCATTGACTTCTCTGTCATTACTTAGGCACCTCTACCCATTAAAATCCCGTGAGTACAAATGAGGCATTCCCTTAGACCAAGATGGAGAAAAAGGGAAGATGTGAGTGTTCTACATGAGGACCGACTTAGAGTTCACAGGGGTCTGAAGCTTAGGAACTGGCTGGAGAGCTACGGCCCAGCAGGATGGGAACAGGACCAGAGTCAGCCCTGGCTTCCAGTCCCGGCTCTGCTCACCGTGGAGCCTTGAGTGAGTCACTTACTCTCCCAAGCCTGTTTACTCACCTGTAAAACAGGGACGCCTGTCTCTTGGGATGGTGTGATAACTAAGCAAGAACTGATGTGTCACAGTGCCTTGGACGTGGTAGGAGCTTATAGTGCAGTCCAGGATTGTCAGACCTTCCTATTTTAAGCAATGCTAGAAATCAGGGTTTCCCTGGCCAGGCAGCTCAGTTGGTTAGAGCAGCAGTCGCCAACCTTTCAGACCTCACGGACCACCAGTTGGCGACCGCTGGGTTAGAGCATTAACCCAGTACACCAAGGTTGTGGGTTTGATTCCTGGTCAACAAGAACCAACCAATGGATGCATATATAACTGGAACAACAAATTGATGTTTCTCTCCCTTCCTCTTGCTCTAAATTCAATCAATCCATATATTTTAAATTAGGGTTTTTTAACTGTTATTTTTTAAATATATATATTTTTTTAATTTCAGAGAGGAAAGGAGAGGGAGAGATAGAAACATCAATGATGAGAGAGAATCATTGATCGGCTGCCTCCTCATGCCCCCTACTTGGGATCAAGCCTGCAACCCAGGCATGTGCCCTTGACCGGAATTGAATGCAGGATCCTTCAGTCCATAGGCCAACGCTCTATCCACTGAGCTAAACCGTTGTGTTTTTTTTAAGTCTCCCAATTTTTAAATGCAACTAACTCAAATAAAGGGTAAAAAAGAGGGGGGGAAAAACCACACCACAGGCCAAAGAAAGCTGGTGTGAGAAGCAAACATGGTCTGCAGGCTGCCCATTTCAATCTGTGACCAAGATTGAGCACTTGGGAGTGGTATTCAAAGGAGGGGAAATCAAGTCAGAGATTTACTCTTTTTTTTAATATATTTTATTGATTTTATAGAGAGGAAGGGAGAGGGATAGAGAGTAAGAAACATCGATGAGAGAGAAACATCGATCGGCTGCCTCCTGCACACTCCCCACTGGGGATGTGCCCGCAACCAAGGTACAAGCCCTTGACCAGAATCGAACCTGGGACCCTTGAATCCGCAGGCTGATGCCCTATCCACTGAGCCAAACCAGTCAGGGCCAGATATTTACTCTTGATCAAGCCTCCCCTTAAGCAATGACCTCTTCACCTGCTTGTCACTTCTAACACTCCCCCAGGTGATGTGTAAACTAAGTCAGACTGAGATCAAATCTGAGTGGCAAGCAGTTAAACATCTCCATGCCGAACACCAGCTATCCTGAACACCAGCTATCCTGCAGTGCTGAGGAAAGGCTCTGCTCCAGCATCCCAACCTTAGCTCCGTTTTCCTGGAGCATCTGTGACTAGTTCACAGGGGGGAAGTAACATTCATAGCGAGGATGGTACATTGTCAAGTATGACACCCACTGCTAAATATGGTCACTAAAGACATTCATCAGGGAGGATATTTTCAAACCTACTTTATTGGCAGTAAGATCACATGTAATTACTTATGTGTATGCACACACCTACTCACCCAGCAATCATTTCATTTTACATGCTGGTTCACAAGGGTTTTATATTCAAAACACATATATTATACAGTAATACCCTTAGCAATGCTGGTTTTTTTTAACAGCAGAATTCTCTTTTTAACCCTGAAAGCCCAGTGTATTCTCCGTGTGAAATGCCCAGAAAACACTCTGACATAGTGGAAAGGAGTTTGGTGAACTAAGTCCTTGGGCTCCTGGGAGGGTGACAGAATTTTGTTCCCCTCCAGGCCCACATGAAACCTTCTCTAAAATGTAGTCAGGAGTCTCTGGCTCCAAATCAGAGCCACCTGGCTCCTGAAGACGGAGCCACTGGGCTGCTTGGTGTTCCCAAGGCAGGGGGTTGGGGGGGCAGAGACTGGCGACTTTCCTGAGCCTGAGGGTGAGCCAGATTCTGTTTGGCAGGGAGATTTCTGGAATTCGCTTCCATCTTTCGTAACAGAAATATGGTCCCCACACAGAGGCTGGCTACGTGGTTAGCCCTGCTCATCATGTGCTTAATAACTCTGTTCGGATGATATTATGCTGGTTAAACTAAAGAGAAAGCATTATGAGCATGCCCTCCTAGAAGCAGTGACAGAATTTCCAACCAGAACAATACGGCCATGCATTCTTGCTGCTGTAAACCTCAGTCAAGTGATGAGCGGCCAATGCTTCGGGAATGGCAAGGGGTCATCTGTGGTTCCAGCCCTCCCCTGGTGCTTTAAGGGGCAAAAACAAAACAAAAATCCAAAACACTTCCACAGACATGTCTATACTGGTCTAACATATGCCTCTCTGATGTCCACAGAGGAGGACTAGACAGCTAATCTGAGATTCTCATGAGCAAGTATAACAGACATGGAATCACCAACCGTGGATTCAACCAATGACATTCAAAGGTAAGAAAAAGACACTGGCTTTTTTTTTAATTGATTTTTTACAGAGAGGAAGGGAGAGGGATAGAGAGTTAGAAACATCAATGAGAGAGAAACATCGATCAGCTGCCTCCTACACACTTTCTACTGAGGAGGTGCCCACAACCAAGGTACATGCCCTTGACCGGAATCGAACCTGGGACTCTTCAGTCCACAGGCCGACGCTCTATCCACTGAGCCAAACTGGTTAGGGCTCCACTGACTTTTTTAAAACAATCATTCCAAGGGTCTTAGATGTTACAGCTAATTCTGCTCCTAGAGAGCAAACCTCATCAAAGAGTAAACTCAGTGAATGGAACTGACTTTCTGAAATACAAAACGCTACAGAATCAAATCGAAGCAATTCTCAATTTTTAGTCAACAGTGTCAAATGAGGCGCCTGGGATACATTAGTTAATTTTGGGGGGACACATTAATTTAAAAAGGCAAATGGACAGTTAGATAGCACAAATGCAACTTACCTTTAGAGGGGAAAAACTTGCCAAAGCAAAATATCTTCCACAAAAAGAAGTCCAGTTCCCCAAAATATTTATAAAGAAAGTTTCCAACTGAAAGAAACACAGTAACTTTAAAATTAACCATAAAAGCCCTAACCAGTTTGGCTCAGTGGATAGAGTGTCAGCCTGCGGACTGAAGGGTCCCAGGTTCGATTCCGGTCAAGGGCACTGCCTGGATTGGGGGCTCAATTCCAATAGGGAGAATGCAGGAGGCAGCCAGTCAGTTATTCTCTCTCATCATTGATGTTTCTCTCTTCCTCTCCCTTTCTCTCTGAAATCAATAAAAATATTTTAAGTAAGTAAAATTGACATAGAACATGAGTATAAGAATAAGCAGAGAATTTCTGGCAGATACTCTGGTATGAAACAGAACAAGAAAACAATTACCAACCAATTAGACATTGGATGATACCAAAACCTTTTCCTACCAAAATTCTAAACACTCTATGGATAAACAGCACACTTCAAATTTAAGGCATTATAAACACAGAAAAAGAGATGCAAAAAGAAAACAACCCACCAAAAAACCCTCTCTGATTTGTTATTTTCCTAATTTTGTCCTGAATTATAGAGCATTACTCAGCTTTGATGATTAAGCTGTCTTAGTGATGAAAACAAAAACTGATAACACAATAAAAAACCCCAGAATCATCTTAATTGACTAAAACCAGTCAAAATGGAGAGTTCCTCCAACTAGCTCTGGATATGTAGTATACCTTTAATTATCAAGTATATCTATATCTTCCGCAGAATCCTTTCATGATTAAAATTTTAATACATATATATGTATTAATAACTATATACACACTGATTTATTTCAGAGAGAAAGGAAGAGGAGAGAAGATAGAAACATCAATAATGAGACAGAATAATTGATCGCTGCCTCCTGCACACCCTACACTGGGGATCGCGCCCTCAACCCGGGCATGTGCCCTGACTGGAAATCAAACCATGACCTCCTAGTTCATAGGTTGATGCTCAACCACTGAGCCTCACCGGCTGGGCCATGACTAAACTTTTAATCATGTCATTAGACCCACACAGTCTGAATTCGGTGCTGGTGTTTAAAACTTGGAGGATCTTACGTAGAAAGGGGACTGGCGTTCTCTGGGGAGATGGGAAGACTCCCCAAACTAGGTTCAAAACCCCATGTCAACAACAGGTGGGGTGTGTGTGTTACAAGCTCTGTCTTGGTTCTCCTGTGCCCACATACACTCTCTATCATCTTAGACTCGATTCATTTACGTACAGGTCTGGCCCTTATAGGGCCACCTGTAATCCCTGATTTCAAGTTTCACAAACTTTCAATTTACAATCCTTCCTATGTAATAAAGACCTAATATGCAAATTGTCTCCTTGGCAGTCGTTCCCTGGGGAGACTAAGAGTTCAACTGATCGCTATGACGTGCACTGACCACCAGGGACGGCACAGAACATGGTGGGCATCCACAACATGGTGCTGGCAGCAGGCAGCAGTGGAGGCGCTGCTGGTCCCAATGGGCCCCAACAAGAGCAGGACCGTGGTGGGATGGTGAAGCAGGTGACTGGGCGGCGCCAGGCCAAGGTGGGGTGCCAGGTGGGGCTGCAGGGCTGTGAGGCTGGAGACTCGAGCTGGGGCTGCGAATGGGGGTGTGAGCTGGGGCCCGATCCCCACAGGCCACCCCAAGGGACCCCACGCATGCATGAAGTGGTGCACCGGGCCTCCAGTCCTATATAATAAAAGGGTGATATGCAAATTGGCCCTAATAGCAGAACAACCAGAATGACCACTCAGCCAGTCACTATGAGGCGCACTGACCACCTTTCGGTCCCTTTCTCCGGGAGGTAGGCTCCCATCGCCTGATGGAAAATGGGGAATCAGGGGTTGGGGTATGGGGGGCAGCACCAGGCCAAGGCCCACGCCCTGCTAGTCACCCTCCACACACACACAGAGGACTACCCATGGCAGGGGCGGGGCTGGCAAACAGACTCGGCCCCTCCCCCTGGACAAGATGTGAATGGGGAAACAGGGGTGGGTGAAGGTGAGGGGTGGGGCCGGTTACCGGCTGATGGGGAAGATGGCCCTGATCACAGGCTAGGCCTAACGACCATACCAGTACACGCATTTCATACGCCACGTCTATAGTATAAGATAGAAAAGAATGAATACAGAAAAGAGAATTTACAAATGCTCTTTCTACATGTTTTCTGTATTTTTCTAGGGCTACTCAGCTATTTATCCAGATCAACAGTCTTTGTCCCCTTACCTCTATAACCACACAAAAGAACACCAACTACATTCATGTGAAAAAAATAATTAAAAAAAAATTATTTGAAAATGCTTTTCAATTTGATGTTTTTTGTGCCCAGCTAATGCAGTTCAGTGGTTGAGCATCGACTATTGAATCAGGAGGTCATAGTTCAATATCCAGTCAGGGCACATGCCTGGGTTACAGGCTCACATGGGGGGCCGTGCAGGAGGCAGCTGATTGATGATTCTCTCCCATCATTGATATTTCTATCTCTTTCTCCCTCTCCCTTGTTCTCTGAGATCAATAAAAATATTTTTTAAATAAGTAAATTTGATGTATTTGTTCTGATAACTCTAAATATACACATTGGTAGATCCAGACAAATGACAAAATATGGCAAAACTTAAAAATTCAGAAACAGAATATGTTTGGGGAGGGGGAGGGGAATCTCTATTAGGAATTTGCTTATGCTCCAAAGTTGATGAGCTGACTGTTGGTTCTGAAGCGGAAGAACATATGAAAATTCAAAATCCACACTTCAGATATCTGAAATGTTACCAAATGTAATTGTAATAGCATCTAAGATAGCATTGTTCATCTGAAAGGTTTTCCTTAAAATATAATTAAGCCAAATGGTTTTTTTAAAGTGTATTTTTATTGATTTTAGAGAGGAAGGGAGAGGGGGAAAGAGAGAGAAACATCACTGAGAGAGAGAAGCATTGGCGGGCTGCCTTCTGCACGCCCCGCACTGGGGAATCAAGCCCGCCACCCGGGTATGTGCCCTGGGCCAGAATCGAGCCCAAGACGCTTCAGTCCGCAGGCGTCTATCGGGGACACACATCTGCACTAGCCTCCAGCTTGCAGTGAGCTGGAGCAGGGCGAGCGCACCTGCAGCCAAGACCCCTGGTGAAGAGACACTCAACTCCTGCGGCCTCAGGGGCGGCTGGCCCCCGGCGCTGGGAGAACCTGGCCCACCAGTTGGGAACTGACGAAGGGGTGACAAATGACAAGAGGGAGGCGGCCCTGCCTCCTCGGGAGCAAGCCCTGCCCCTCCGCCTGGGACTGGGTCTCCATCGCGCAGGGGTGAAATGGCAGCGATGCTCCCAGTATAAGGCGGGCGTGCGGGGGAGCGTTTGTCCACCGGGGACAGGAGATGCCCACCGGTCCCGGCCACGGCGCCCCCCTCCCCGGCTGCTCCCCAGGCCGGCCCGCCACCCTCCCCGCCTCCTCTAGGCTCCTCTCCCTCCCCTCCCACGCGCCGGCCCCCCCTTACTAGATCTTAAACATCCTCGCACCCACTCCCTCCAGCTTCAAGGTCCCAACACCCTCCCCTTCCCCTCCGCGCTGCACCCCTCCCTCCGGGAGCCACAGGCGCCCCTCTCCGGGGATCTCAGGGCCTCCGCTATGGCCAGTGCTGCCGCTCCCCACGCCGCGGCCTCTCCCCACGCAGCCTCCCAGGGCCCCGTGTTCCCCCAGGCCCTGCACCCCGACCCTCAGCGTCCGGACCCCACTCCCCGCTCCCCTGACCAAGGTGTCCGCGCCACCCCTGCCCGCACTCGGACCTCCAGCACAGCTGAGGGTCCATCCCCGTGACAGACCCAGGGACCCCTCCCACGCCAGGAGCCCTCGGCCTCTCCTTGACGGACACAGCTCCGGGCCGCGGCCTCCGGGCTCCGCGGCCTCCCCAGCCGAGCAGGCCCCACCCGCGTCCCGCCCGCTTCCCACCGAGACACCGACTCGCGCGTACTCGCGGTGCGGTCTCCGCGGGGCCGGGCTGCGGGGAGGCCGTTACCTGAAGCGCGAACTGGCACCGGCGCTGAGCCGTGAGAGCTCCTCTCCGCCCTCCCGGCGCCTCCAGGCCCGAGGCGACGAGGGGCGGGGCCTTCTGGCGTGACGTACGCCGGCCGCCTGTCACTCGTGCCGGCCAAGAGCCCCAGGCCCCGCCCCCCGCGCGCGGCTCGCGCCTGCTCCCTTCCTACCCCTTGTCGGGCCCGGGCACTGACCCCGCCTCTGGCCCCGCCCCCCACAAGCCCCGCCTCTCACTCGGAGCCCTGGCTTCCCTCCCACCGCTCCGGGTCCGAGGACTCCGGCTCGGACCCCACCCACTCCCAGGCCCGCCCCATGCTGAGAGGCCCCCCCCACCCCGCATCTTTTTTTAAAATATATTTTATTGATTTTTTACAGAGAGGAAGGGAGAGGGATAGAGTTGGAAACATCGATGAGAAAGAGACATTGATTAGCTGCCTCCTACACACCCCACACTGGGGATGTGCCCGCAACCAAGGTACATGCCCTTGACCAGAATCAAACCCAGGACCCTTGAGTCCACAGGCTGATGCTCTATCCACTGAGCCAAACCAGTCAGGGCGAGACCCCGGCATCTTGCTCCACGTCCGCAGTCTTCGCTGGAGTCCAGCTCTATGCCCCACCTTCCATTTGACCACCCAAATGTGGGGAGTCTGGGCCTTCAAGCCCTGCCCCATCTCGGAGTCCTGCCTTCCCTTTAGTGGTTCTCAACCTGTGGGTCGCGACCCCTTTAGGGATCTAACGACCCTTTCACAGGGGTCACCTAAATACATCCTGGATATCAGATATTTACATGACGATTCATAACAGTAGCAAAATTACAGTTATGCAGTAGCAACGAAAATAATTTTATAGTTGGGGGTCACCACAACATGAGGAACTGTATTAAAGGGTTGCAGCGTTAGGAAGGTTGAGAATCACTTAAAGTTTAACCACTCAACTTTGGGGGTTCTCTGCCTCACGGGCCTCCTTCTTGGCCTCTCATCCCAAGTACTGTCCTACTCAACACTTAAAATTTAGGGGCTCTAGCCCTAACCGGTTTGGCTCAGTGGATAGAGCATCAGCCTGCAGACTGAAAGGCCCCAGGTTCGATTCCGGTCAAAGGCCTGTACCTGGGTTACGGGCACATCCCCAATAGGAGGTGTGTAGGAGGCAGCTGATCGATGTTTCTCTCTATCCCTCTCCCTTCCTCTCTGTAAAAAATCAATAAAATATATTTTTTTTAAATTTAAGGGCTCTAAATTAGTAATTTTCTACCAAAGTGATATGCCCCAGGGGACATTAGGTGGTATCTAGGGACATTTGTGGTTTTCATGACTGAGGAATGGAGCGGATGAGGTACTGTTTAACACCCCACAGTGTCCAGAGTGGCCCACTAAGATGAGGTGACCAGATTTTAACGTTGGTAAAGCGGGACACCATTGACCGGTTTTTTTTTTTTTATTACTTAAAAATATTACAAAGAGTAGTACATATGTCTCTTTCCAAAAATCAGGACTTTTTTAAAACGCCATGGGATGCAGGACAAATTGTTAAAAATCGGGACTGTCCCACCAAAAGTGGGACGTCTGGTCACCTTACCCTAAGAGGGAGATGACATAACATCCTTTTTCCTGTTATTGACCAAATGTCACTAGTGCCGATGTGGAGAAACCTACTCTAAGTGAAATAAATTTTGAGAGATATTTCTTGACCCATCTATTACAGGTGTGGACCCTGAGAAAGACGCTATCAAGAAGGAGCTATCTATCTTGGTGGCTTATAGGACTCAAATTACCAAAAATAGTCAGATGATAGATGATAGATAGATAGATAGATAGATAGATAGATAGATGATAGATAAAGCAAGCCTAGCAGCCATTTTTACACAAGGCCTCTCACGAAAACTGTGCTTCAGGGAGAGGCCTGCACTGAACTACCTGCCTGCACTGTTTCTGCCATCAGAACCAGTCCTTATAAAGGAGTTCCTAGAATCCTATTTCAACCAATAGGACTGAGTCTTTCTTTGCCCATCCAATCCGACCTGTGCAGTTCTGATCAACCACAGGCTCTATTCTGACCAATCAGGATAGTGCCTTTTGGACCAATCAAACTGGTAGGATTTGGAGTCTTCATTTGCATCGGGGACCAGGAGTGGGGACCTCTATCCATATAAGCCACTTCCCACTGGCTCAGAGAGCTAACTTTTCCTTTCCATCAGAGATGTTCCCTCACTGAGCTGAAACACCGATTTTCCCAGGCAGGCTAGCAAGGGGCACAGCAGAGCTGTCTAGCCAGAGAAGGGCCTGGCCCCAGGGCTATCTCACAATTCCACTGTTTTCACAGCTGTGCTGCATCACAATTGAGCTGTTTTGCACTGAATAAAGTTTCCTTCTGTAATGCACCCCAATTCAGGATTCCTATTGCTATTGAATTGACCCCAATGATTGTCAGTTGACACAGGCCAGGTCATGGGGGAGTGCCGCAGTGAGCAAGGCTGACATGGTACCAGTCCTCAAGAATTTTGAATCAGGGAAGCAGATCATAACCAAATTATTAATTACAAGTATGGCATCTTCTTGGTCAATAACAACTTCATTGAGATATAATTCACACACTGTACAATTCACCCATTTAAGGTGTGCAAGTCAATAATTTTCAGTACCTTCACAGAGTTGTTCATCATCACCACTAACTCCGGAACATTCTTATTACCCTGAGAAGAAACCCTGTACCCATTAGCAGTCACTCCCCCAGCTCCTGGCAATCACCAATGTGCTTTCTGTCTCTGCATTTTCCTGTTCTAGACATTTCATATCAATGGAATACTTGGCAACAAAAAAGAATAAACTCTCAATCAATTATTGATTGATTGATTGATTGATTGATTTGAGAGAAAGAGAGGAAGGGGGGAAAGAGGGGGGACCCACACTGATTTGTTGTTCCATTTATGCATTCATTGGTTGATTCTTGTATGTACCCTGACCAGGGATTGAACCTGCAACCTTAGCATATTGGGAGCAATGATCTAACCAACTGAGCTACCCAGCCCAGGCAAGGAATAAACTCTTAATAATGCAACCACTCAGATGAAGCTGTAGATAATTATGCTGAGTGGAAAAAGCCAATGCCAAAAGGCTACATACACGCTCTTATGTGTGCTTTTTAACATATTTCATTGATTTTTTTCCTTTTTACAGAGAGGAAGGGAGAGGGATAGGGAGTTAGAAACATCGATGAGAGGGAAACATCAATCAGTTGCCTCCTGCACACCCCTTACTGGGGATGTGCCTGCAACCAAGGTACATGCCCTTGACCAGAATCGAACCTGCAACCTTTCAGTCCACAGGCCAATGCTCTATCTATTGAACCAAACCAATTAGGGCTCTTATGGTTTTATTTACATAAAATTCTTGAAAGGTCAAAATTATTAAAAAATGGAGAACATAGTTGTGATTTCCAGGGGTTAAGGACATAGCAACAGGAGCTGGGAAGTGGAAGTGGCTATAAAATGGCAACCTGAGAGATTGTGGGGCGATAGAAAAATTTTGAATCTTGACTATCAAAAGCAACAGTGAAATTTTAATATAATTTTGTAAGGTGTTACCATTGGGCAACTTGGAGGGGAAAGGGTACACGGGATCTCTCTGTGTTATTTCTTACAACCACATAGGATTCTAAAATTATTTCAAAAAATTTTAACATTAATTTTATAAAAAGCCAAAAAAAGTACATTTACTGGCTGTGGTGGGGTGGTGTTCTTCTCCACCCCACCACAGGGGGCCAGTTAATTGTTGGACAGAAACCACGGCAAGCCCAGCGTGCCAAGGAAAGCCCTTGGGTGATTTAGTGGATGGCATTCTTCCGTCTGTGTCTTTATGACCATGTGTGGCCTCGAGGAACCATCTGCCAAGCACAGTTCTCCCTCCATGTGCTGGCTAAAGCCCAGCGTGGTAATTATCCATGGCCTCTCTCCAGTTCCCTGCAGCTCTAACTAGATGAAGGCTGCATGCTCTATATACAAAAGCAGAGCTGTTTTCATTGTTTTCCCTGGATTACATAACACTTCTTTTCCTGATATTGACTACAAGCATTGTGCTAAACGCCTTACCTGCACCATCATAACCAGTCCTCACACTGGCCCTTGGAAGTAGATACCCTCAGTTCTCATTATCGGCAGTAGTTTCGTTCTATAAAGTCGGTACCAACACTGAATAGCAAACACTGAACCACTGCTTGTAAGGGAAATACAGGGTTGGGTTCCTGTGAGCCGCTGGTCGCAACATTTTTATCAACTGATCAATACATCACCTTGTTTTATGTGTATGTTTTGTTTAAGGAGATCTGGATATACATTGTGATTCCTTAACACTGAACTCACAGCCTATAGCACTATAACTCATGCCAGAATGAAGCTTATATAACACTCATATCTTCTCCATAAGGCGCATCCCAGCCTACTTGTGCTTAGAAACACTAGACAGCTCTTCAGTGACTTGGGTGGGGGCCATTATAAATAGTGAAATCATCAACATTAATCACAAAAAAATGCAAAGCACAGCATTAAATAAACCCCCAAAAGGGAAGTCATTTACAGTCTGGACTAGAATAAGAAGACAGAGCAGGAGGGAACCTGCACTCAATTTTTTTTTACCACTTTGGGCTAGCTGCAAAGGACCCTGACAGCGCCGTGAATATTGATTTGGGGGTTACAAATGTCACAAATAAATGTCAGCCAGTAGGCAAACTCACAAATAAGGAAACAAGTAATGAGGATCAAATGAATTGGTATTAATCTCCTTTGTAAGCCAGAAAAATGAGACTGGAGGAGGTTTAACAATTTCAATGCTTTAACAACTTTACTGAGAAACAACTGTTTCAGGAATTCTTCTAGGTTTCTCAGCCCCAGCGCCATTGATACTTGTGTTCAGATAATTCCTATTGTGGAGGATTGTCTGTTGTAGGGTGTCTAAGTGGTTGTATGTATTATAGATAATGTCTGGTCTCTACCCACTCCATGCAAGGATCACTGGCCTCCCTCAAGTCGTGATAACAAAAAATGTCCCCAGACATCACCAAATGTCCTGGGTGCAGGGGGAGAGCAGAAATGCGTCCCAGTTATAAACACTGCTCTAAGAATTAGAAATGCAGTAATAACAAACCCCAACATCTATGATCTCAAGAAGCTTACATTATGGGGGACTGGGGAATGGGATGAGGGGTTAAAGTTTACCGGGGACAGAGTTTGAGTTTGAGAAGATGAAAAAGTTCGGGAGATGGATAGTGGTGATAATTGCACGCTGTGAAATGTAATTAATGCCACTTAATCTTACGCTTAAAATAATCAGAATGGTATATTTTCTGTTATACATATTTTATCGCAATTTAAAATACACCAAACACCAAGCTTAGGTCTCACGTTGGATTCCCGCGTGGCTGCCGCAGCACCACGGACAGCTCCCAGCGCCCTCTCACTGGGGTGGGGCGGGGTTTGTCAAACAGCTCTGTCCGGAACGCCTTTCTCTCCCTTTTCCAACCTTCTAACTCCCCCTCAGACCTCTGGGTCTAATTCCCATCTTCGCTTCTCTGGGATATGTTCCCATGCTCTCCCTTCCCCCCAAGCCACTGTGCTTCCAAGATGTCTCTAAACCAGCCCAGATCCCTTTGCCCATCTGCTTCTCATAGTGGGAGTCTTAAGAAAGTAAAGTCTTATTTGTGTTTCGGACCCCAGTGCCCAGCACGGGACTGGACTGAATGTCCTACTCGGGTGACACAAGAATCTTTTCCCAGAGCTCCCCTTCCTCCAGCCAGGAGGTGCAAAGTCCAGTTCTTGTGCTGCAGGCTCTGGGCTCCAGTCCCCCTCTGCTGTGGGGCAGTTGCTTTTATGCCTTTGGCGTAGAGGGGTACATATCCTGATGCTGTGAAGGGGGCAGCCACACAATCGTGTTGTGTGGTATCTACGATGGGAAGGAGCATTCCTGTATCCTACTGGCGTTTCCCAAACGTCTCCTTTGGGTCAGGTGCAGCTGCCCTCTACAGAGAATACTGCAGTGAACAAGACCCACTAAATCTAATTTTCCTTGAAATTTATAGTCTAACTAAGGGAGGTCAGTCCATAAACAAAGAAACAAGTAAATCATTTCGAGCAGTGGGAAGTGCTTTGGGGAAAAAATCATCAGGTTTCTCGATGAGTCCATTTACACCCATGTTGACAGCAGTACTATTCACAATAACCAAAAAAGTGGAAACAACCCAAGTGTCCAACCATTGTGTTGGCGAATGGATAACATAATATGGTGCACCCACACACTGGAATATTACTCAGCCATGAACAGGAGTGAAGCTCTGACGCTCGGTACATGTGGATGAAACTTGAAAACATGATAGTCCTTGGGAGAATCCAAACGCAAAAAGGCCACGTAGTGTGTGGTTCCATTTGTAGGAAATGTTCAGAACAGGCAAACCCACAACGACAGAAAGTGGATTAGTGAGTGTCAGGGGCTGGGCAGAGGGAATTGAGGGAGGGCTTAATGGGGGTGGGATTTCCCTTTAGGGTGATGAGAAAGTTCTGGAACTAGATGGTGGGGAGAGTTGCACAACAACATGAATGTATTTAATGCCGCTGAACTGTGTACTTACTTGCAAATGGTTAAAATGACAATTTTTATGTTATGTACCATCTTGTACCACAATCTAAGTATATCTATACTTTAAAAAATTAGACTGGACAATGGGATGGAGGGGGACGGAGTAGGAGGCCAGGTAGGGGGTGATAAGGTGAGGCCTCTCTGAGGAGATTACTTCTGAGGTGACACCTGAATAATGTGAACATTCAGGGGAAGAGTGTTCCTGGCAGAGGGAACAGCATGTGCAAGGGTCCTGGGGTGGGAATAACCTTGAGGTGTTCACAGAACAGGCAAATACCACGGTGGTGATGAAGGTCCTATTTGGGGTCCTATATTAGCTGCCATAGCAAGGTACTACAAAGTAGATGGCTCAATGCTACAGACATTTCTTTTCTCACAGTTTTGGAGAACAGAAGTCCAAACTCAAGATGTTGACAGGGCTGGCTCCTGCTGGAGGCTGGGAGGGCGAACCTATTCCAGGCCTCTCTCCCAGCCTCTGCCATTGGTGGCGTTCCTTGGCTTCTAGAGGCATCACCTGACCTCTGCCTCCACTGTCACATGGTGTTCCCCTCTCACATGTCCCCTTCCCTTCTCCTGGCTCTTAGACACTTGTCATCGGATTTAAGGCTCATCCAAAATCCAGGATGAACCTTAACTTACTTCCAGCTGCAAAGACTATTTTTTTCAAATAAGGTCACAGGCAGGGGTTAGGGCGTGGCCATGTCTTTTCTGGGGGGGGGTGGTAAGAGGCTCTATTTCACCTGCTACAGGTCTAACAATAAACAGTAAGCAAGAGCCCGGCCTGTGTGGCCCAGCTGGTTGAGCGTAGTCCTCAAACCAACTGTCACCGGTCGGATTCCCGATCAGGACATATGCCCGGGTTTCAGCTTCTATCCCCAGTCAGGTACCTGCAGGAGGCAGCGGATCGACGTTTTTCCCTTCCTCTCTCTCTCTCTCTCTCTCTCTCTCTCTCTCTCTCTCTCTCTCCTCGTTCCCCTCCTCCTCCTCTCTCTCTCTCTCTAAAATCAATTTTTAAAAATTATTTTTAAAAAACAGTAAGCAAGAAATATGTATACAGCCCTTCTCATGCTCCTGCACCAAGCGAACCACTCTCCGTGCATCATCTCATTAAACGCTGCAACGCCAGGACCGTTTTTTTCCATTTCACAGATGGGGAAACTGAAGCCGATCCGAGGCTCACGCCCGCTTCCGGTCTGATTTCGGAGGATGCACGGTGAGCTCTACACCATTCTGCTGCCTCCTGAAGTCCTGCAGGTCAAGGTCACGCAGTGCACCACTGCGAGGGGCGCCTTTCCCTCCGCGGCCCGAGCGGCGAGCCCGCCGAGCTCCCGTCTCTCCAGCACGCGCCCCGCCCGGTCCCGGGCACACGGCTCAATCGATGGGGAGTGGCCGGCGGCGGCACCGCCAACCCGGGTCCTGAGCACATCATTTCCTCCCTCCTTCCCTCTGAATCGAAGGAATGAGGCCATCGCCGCCATTGGTTTATTTGTTTGTTTGTTCCTTGTTTTGTTTTTAAATCTGTGATGCGCCATCAGGCAAACCATTTCCGCTTCTGCGGCGGGTGCGGCTCTTGGAAAGGCTCCCTCGCAGCCAATAGAGAGGCGCGGATGCGGCGGGGGGCTGTGCTTTTCGGTCAGCCCTGCCCCCACCGACCCACCCCGCACACAAAAGCAGCGTAATTAGCCGTCTTCGGGAACCCGAGCCTCTGACAGCTGCGAGCTGCAAAGCGGAATAAACCCGAGAGTCACAGGCTGCGACGATGACCGGGGACGCAGCTGCCTCCGAGCGCGGGGGAGCCGACCGCTAGCTGCAAACCGCTCGCGCCCCTGGACAAAAGCGCCCTCTGCGCCGGCCACGTCGCTCGGGGTGACCTTGCTTGGATGCAGAGCCCGCCCCTGCGCGCATCTTCCTCGGATGCGCTGAAAGCCCGGGGACGGGCTGGGAAGACCGGGGATGCCGGGCTGCAGTCGCGCCGGGCTCGCCTTTGTCTGCGCGTAACCGGGCGAGGCCTCGGAGGTAACCGGCACTCACCGCGGAGGTGAGTCCACCTTGCTTTCCCCCCACCCTGCCGGGAGGGGTGCCCCAGGCATCTGCTGCTGCAGCCCCCCTTCTGGCTGACGGGGCTGGTGGGAAGAGAGAGCCACGCTCCTGACTCTCTGGGGGTGGGAACCCATCCGCTTCTCCGTCCGCCGGCACTCACACCTACCGTTCCCCTTCCATGCCAGTCGCTCACCTGGAAGCAGAGAATCGCACAATTTTCAGGACGCGTTTGGAGATTAGGCGGCTAAAACCCTCAGCCCCTCTCCGGGATGCTTCCTGCCGGACCAAAATGTCCACGTCCCCCCTCTGTGCCTTTCCTATTTATAGCCCTGAGAGCGATCTGGCAGGAGGCTTCTGTACATAAAGGCTTGCCTATGGGGTGGGAGGAAGGGAGGTGGCTGAAGGCAGATTCCTCCTCTCTCTGATCTTGACTGTGATGCGCTAATAATTCAGCACAACAGCGCAAAGGAACAGGTCCCAGCTCTCCCAGCCTTTGCCTCGTTGCCATTCTTAAATGTGAAGTCAGAATGGGAGAGTGGGAGTGGACAGGGCCTTCGGGGGCCTACCCACACCCACACGGAGAGGACCTTGGGGTATGTGTGTGTGTGAGCGCGGTGGGGGGCGGGGGGCCTTGCTGGGGGCTGAGGTCACACCCAACTCAGGATAAGGAAAACGGACTCAAAAGACCACTCCCTTCCGACAGGAAATGAAGTTCCATCGTGCTGATCTTTCACTTGCAGTAGGGTTCTGGGTGGTCGTGGTGGCCCATACCGTCGGGAAGATTTTTATTTATTTTTTGGTGAACTGCGTCTCACTCTCCCGTGTTCATGAATGAATGACGACATTC
>PVJC01019758.1:0-29882 GCA_004026665.1 Murina feae | reverse complement strand
TATAATCAATAAAAAGCGCATCCTCTGGTAAGGATTTTTTAAAAAATTCTCCCACCAACTCAAGCATCAGATAGCCAGAGTTCAAGTCTTTTACTCACCATGTTATTTTGGCAAAGTTATTTATCCTCTCTGTGCACCAGTTTACTCAGATACAATATGAAAATTGTAATAACAGTGTCTACTTCACATGGAGATGATAAGAATACTTACCTTATAAGCTTGTACTGACATTTAATAGAGTTAATATGGAAAGTGCTTAAAACAATGTTATGTACAGAGTGGGTGCAATGTGTTAGGGCTGAGAATTGGGTGGACAAGAAAGGCCTTTCTGAAGAGGTAACATTTAAGACTTTAAAGGGGAAAAGTATAGGGGGAATATGCTGTTTCTTGTTGAAAAAACTTGCAAGTGAGCAAAAGATACTATTGTTGTTTGACTTTTTTTTTTTTTTTTAATTCCAAAATGACTTTTTGGAAAGCTGGCAATTCACTTTTCATCTCTGAACCTCAGTAACTGGGAATGAATCTTACCCAAAATACCTTCTCAGAACTGGGAAGGAGGACAAATAAAGTGCTTGAAAAGGTGTCACCAGCATCATTGGTTCCCTTGCTGATAAGTCAGTGAACAGGCAGGTTTTGAAAGCAGATGGTATCCCCTTTTGGTGAAAATAGGTGGTACTGTTCACATTGCCAAACTGGGACTACGATGCTCCATTCTGCAGACCCACCTTATTCAATGACCCTCACTGCTGACAGCCAGAGCAGAGAGAGAGAAGCATCCCTGAGTGTGGACAAGGTCTTAGAAGAGGTAATAGCTGTTTACAGAGCCGGTATACAGAGCTTGCTGACTGGAATATGCTATTAATCTTCCTTGCACAAAGCAGGAAGTGTAGGCTCCTGGTTCTGCCACATACGTGAGTTAGTCATTTTAATCTCCCTGGGTCTTGATTTCCATTATAAAAATAGATCTCAAAAGTTCCTTCCAGCACTTTCTGAAATGTGACTTCTAGTCTAAAAGCACAGGTTCCACTATTCAAACTGGTTGCTCTTTCGCCCACAAACCTTTCCAATTTTTGTTTGTGCACAACTCCAGCATGTCACCTTGAAATGGATCTAGCCAAAAGACAGGGATGTCAAAGCATTCTGTCGCTCTGAGCAAAAATCTCCATGTAAATGCACATGGGCATGTGGCAGAGCCAACTTGGCCTTGGTTTTCTTTGCTAAAGGAAATCAGAATGACTGACTATGCCTCAACTCCTCTTAGGCAGACAGTGGAGATTTTCCCATTAATATGGGCAGTCACAAGGACTCCAGGTGTTTGAAATAGAGTATTTGAACTGTGAGGAGAGCTCAGACCTCACATTCCATTTGTCAATAAATTTTCATTATGGTTTCAAGTAGCTAGAAGATTTACCAAGTTGGCTTTTCACCTGTGCTATCGAATCCTCACAGCTGCTCCCTCTGGGAGGTTGCAATTACTATTTCCCCTTGTAAAGATGAGGAAACTAGGGCTCGGAGCAGGTAATGAACTTGCCAAGTGTCAGGGTTACATGTTTAGTGCTGGAGCCTGGATTCGAACCCAAGTGTGTCTTTCTTCTTCCCACTAAGCTGCCATAGCTGTACTTAAGGAGCTCCTGTGTCTATCTTGGCTGTTTCCTAGGATACAACTGGACTCAACCCTCCTACTGGTTTCAAGATTCTCTAAAACATAGGCATAGGTGAGCCACCTAGCCATTTTGAGGAAAGCCACAGAGAACCGATGGTTGTGGAGACCAGAAGTAATGCAGATGAATACTTCCCATTCAGGACTGGTGTCCAGAGTTGGTTCATAGCTAGGAAGAACATTACACTTTACGGAGGACCAGCTCTGCACCAGCGGCTGGGCACTGAACCCTTTAAATACATTAGCTCATGTACTCCCCATCATAACCCTGTGATTATGAAATCTTAGGTCCATCCTACAGGAGCGACACCGAGGCCCAGAGAAAAGTATAGATACCCAAGGGTAGATACTCTCGTGGACGGACTTTCTATTCCTTGCACTTTTTACAAATGCACCTAGTTGTTCGTTTCTGTTTCAGCTCTCTCTAGTTCCATTGTAAACTCCATGGGGGCCAGGACCTTGTTTGTCTGGTTCCCCATAGTGCCCACCATGGTTGTTATACACGTTAATTCTGGAGTGAGTCAGCCGTTTAAGGCGGTAAAACTTGAACTGGCCCCAAGGCTGTGCAGGGAGATTTCTCACCCGGGAAAGCATCCTTAACTGTCCCTTTCAGAAACCATTTCTTTTTTTTCTTCCTACCGAAAGGTCATTTATCAGGAGTCTTTTATTTGTAAGGAGTAAAATTAAGAAGTCAAATTAGCTTAAGAAGAAAAAAAAACTTTCCGCTCACATAAATGAAATGTTCAAAGAGGTAATTCTGGCTTCAGGCATGGCTGCATCCAGGCACGCTCCATCTCCTGTGTTGGCTTCGTTCACAGGCAGGCTCTCTTAAGCAGCTCGGGGCTTCCACCTTCTTACCTCGGTCAGAAACCATTGCTAACAGCCGCTGGAACTGAAAATATCCCAGCCTCCAGGATCACCCACAATCGGGTCGCCCACGTGGACGCCCATCCTCCAGCATTTCTCTCGTAAGTCCTTTCCAAGCACCCTGGTTTTCTGACTTCGCAGGCAGGTGAAGACCCCGAGAACAGCCCTAATTGGTGCCCCGGAAATGAATAGTCTACGCCCCAGCCCCGAGGACCCCGCCCCGCCCCCTTGAAGGGCGATCCCTGGGGGCTGGACCCTGCAAGGGCGGCGAGGGGAGCAGTTGGCTGCCTCGCTTTTCCGGGATCTGGGGCTGAGTGACAGCCTAAGCCCCGCCCACGTTGGGGCGGAGCCACAGCTCGGGACTGGCCTAAGCCGCTGCAGGTAATGCGGTCTGGGGCTGGGGGGACGCGGGGCGATCCTGGGGCGGGGGCGGCCTCATCCTTTAGGGGAGTGGAAGTGGGCCCGGGCCGGGCTGGGGAGGGCCTCCTCTGGCTCTGGCCTGGGCACATTAGACGCAAAGGCGCCGGCCTGTTCTCTCCCGACCCTGTCTCCTGTGCCCTGTCATTGCCACGCGGGGACGATAGTGGATATATCCCCGCCCCCACGAAGTTTATCCCACTGAGCTTTGGGGCTTTGGGGACAGCAGGCAGTGGCTTATCCATTCATCTCCCAAAAATCTCATCCACTTTCTTCATTCACTCATCCTTCAATTCTACTCCATGCCAGACTCCGTAGGTAGTTTTTCTGAAGGAATTCGACAGGCCCAGCTCTTGGAACTTAGACTGGAATCTACTCTAGAGACTGTTATCTAGGCAATTACATTCCCCGTGATCCCTGCAATGACGGTGGATTAGGTACCTGCAGAGGGAGAAGGAAGTAATTTGAGGATGTTAAGTGGAAAGCAGCAACTCAGTGAAGATTTTACTCAAGAGGGTTCATTCCAACCGGGTTGTGGAGGTAACCTAGGAGTTTTCGGGTTGAAAGGAAGGAAAGGAACATTTGAGGTAAGGGAAACAGCAGGAGATGCAAGTTACGAAAGAGATTGCATGTTAGAGGAACAACAGATATAGCAAGAACAACTCAATATAGGAAGAAACTACGGAGTGAGTTTCTGAAAAAAAGTTTGAGATCAGAAAGCTTTGAATGTGATGATGAGGCTAGGATTCATTCTAGAGTTCAGTATTTCTCAGCCTTTGGAAATGTTTTGTCTCTCTTCTTTTTAACTTTTTTTTTTTTTTTTTTTTTTTTACAGAGAGTAAGGGAGAGGGATAGAGAGTTAGAAACATCGATCAGTTGCCTCCTGCACACCCACTATTGGGGATGTGCCTGCAACCAAGGTACATGCCCCTGACCGGAATCGAACCCGGGATCCCACAGTCTGCAGGCCGACGCTCTATCCACTGAGCCAAACCAGTTAGGGCAGAAATGTTTTATCTTTTGATAAACATAAGCTTGGCCTCTGAAATTTTATTTTGGTGTATGCCTCTTCTGCATGAAAATTACAGACACTGAAAACCGTAGCCAAAATACTTCCATAATTGTGTTAAGAAAGTGTGTTTATATTTGCCTCTGAAATATAACTTGCTATCCAAAGGTTGGTAATGCTTATTAAAATTCATCAGATCCTAGAAAATGGTATATCAACGGAAAAGGTTTTAAAGAGAAGAGTGACCTAATTCTGTGTTTTAGGTAGAAGATAATCATAAATTTCTAAAAAGTGCCTTTCTTTCTTGTATGTAGAACACCATGAAGCAGCTGCCAGTCTTGGAGCCTGGACACAAGCCCAGGAAAGCAACATGGTCTGTAAGGAAGGATTCAGACAGAGAAAAACATAAGTTTTTGTTTCGTGTATAAGTGGTTTACTAACATGTTTAAACATCTATTGAAAAGGGTGGAGGTAAAACTGTCTGCAGTTTCTCGTAATTAGCCTCAGACCATTTGAGAAGGTCTTCAGAGGAAAGGTAGTGGGGCGATAATTATCAGAGCAGATGTTGATTTTATTAAAATCCACTCACCAAGAGGAGGAAGGCCCTGACCATCTGGCATCCTCAGCCTCAGCACTGTGTCTTCCCTATAAGCTGCGACTCATTTTTAAGATATTCCGGGAATCGGCTTTGGGTTCAATTGGCTTCCCTGTTTCTTGGCTGCTTGCTCCATCAACCCTTCACTCAATGACTAACATTGGCCTGACAGGGGCAGCTGCTGTTCAGGTGCTGAACATACAAAGGTGAATAGTCTCACTGTAGTGGGAGGCTCACAGATGAAGCAGGTGATGGTGATGAAATGGGACCTGTGCTGAAGCAGGGGCCGTAGAAGGCTGTAGAGATGGATGGGGCAGAGCTTCTGCAGGACCTTAGAAGAGAGCCTTCAGTCTGGCTTCCCTGTGTCCACTCTTGCCCTCTGCACAACGTAAATCTGACCATGGCATTCCCTAGTTCAAAATCCTTTTGTGCTTCCCCATTGATCTTAGGATCAAAACCAGAGTCCTTAAAATGGCCCACCGGGCCCTGCATGATCTGCCCCTGCCTGTCTTCCCGACCTCAGATTCCTGTGCTCATCCTTTGTCCTCTTTCTCTTTCTTAACGTGCCTTGCGCTGACCCACTCAGCAACCGTAGGTGCCGATCCCTGTACCTGGACCACTCTTTCCCTCCCATCTTTTGTGCTTCTCCTTGTCCAACTAACTTCTACCCATACATCAGATTTCAGTTCAAATGGTGCTTCTTCAGGAAGCCTTCCCTGACTACCTGCCACCCCTACCTCCTTAAGGGTAAGGTGCCCCTATGATATGTTCTAATACTGTCTACCCTCTACTCCTTTATAATGCAATCGAAATGAAACAGATATTTGTGAACTTATCTGTTTAATGTTTCTCTTCTCAACTAGTTTTAAGGGCTATGAAGGTAGGGATCTTTTGTTGTCTCATTCACCATGTGCCTGGATGGCTAAGTAATTTAACCTTACCCAAGCCTTAATTCCTCAGTTGTAATACTCAAATGATGATGATAATAGTACTGTCCTCAAAGGGGTTTTGGGCAAATTAAGCGCAACGGGGGTTGTAAAAATAACAGCATGCAGGGTACGTTGTTAGTATTTATTCAGGTGTAATGGGATCTGTGAATCTGAACATCAGCCCAGAGATCTGGGAAATAAATAGAGATGTTGGAAATCGCTGATGAATGTATAGATAGGTGGTCATTGAAGTCGTCTATACAGGTAAAATTGATCAGGCAAGCAAACATAGGCTGAAAAGACAATCCAAGGGTACTGCGAGTTAGAAGGCTGGTGGGAAAAGAGTCAGAAAAGGAGTCAGAAAGAACCCCCGGAAAAGTAGGTAGAGAACCGAAAAGGAGAAGAGTGGAGTAGCTAGGTAAGGAGAAGGTGCGAGAAGGAAGAAGGAGCCAAACAGGTCAGATAAGACAGGGCCTCAAAAATAGCTACAGGATTGTCTTTTCCAACCAGGAAGTTTTTCCACCCAGTGTGATTTCTCAGTCATAATTCAGAATAACTTTAAAGAGTGGAATAACTGGATCCTGTTTTTGACGTTTCTAAGTCCTAGCTTTGGCTTCCATCAGCTCTGAAAATCAGTAGACTCTGGTGAATATTACTTGAGAGCAGGAAGCACCAAGAGGGCTGGGGCTACAGGTTCCTGTGTGATTGCACAGAGAGCTCTAGCCACCATGTACCGCACTGTTACAAGACTTTGTCTTACTCGTCACAGGTAAGACCTATTGCTATCATCTTACAGATGAGGAAATTTCGGTTCAGAAAGCTTAAGTGACTTCCAAAAGGTCACACATCTAGAAAGCACCTGAACTGGGACTTGAACTAAGGCCTTCTGGATTCACAAACTATGCGCAGAACTACCATCCTGGGCTCGGACACACCACTCAACGTCTCTGAGTGTCCATTTATCTACCAGATGGGGACAGTTACTACCCCAGTGCATCACCGTTAGGTTAATGTGAGATGAAAGTAGTAACAAAATTGGAAAGCCAAAGGTTCTGTGCAAGTGGAAATGCTGCTTTGCTGGACACAGTTTAAAGTGTTCTGTGTCTGTATAAGACCCTCATTCTTAGGACTGTTTCACGAGGCATAGGAAGAACACACTGCTGCACTTATTCTCTGCTCAGGCCTCCTGAATGCATCCTTCCTTTGGCAGGTACACGTTGACCCCCCCTGGAGACAGCCCATGTGCTCGGGTTGGCCACAGCTGCTCGTATTTACCCCCCGTTGATGATGCCAAGAGAGGGAAGGTCTTCATTGTTGGGGGAGCAGATCCAAACAGGAGCTTCTCCGATGTGCACACCATGGACCTGGGTAAGACCAGCAGCGGCAGAGCATGTGTCTATAGCCTGAGAGCAGGGCTGGCCAGGACCAGAGCATTCCTAGGAACACCAGTTCAGAACACAGCAGGGTTTTCCTTTAAGGAAAGGAACATTACTGAGAGGTCCCTAAGGTCTCAGCAGAGCATCCAACCAATACATCATGTTTTGGGGAGAAAGAATCCGTGTGGAGCCCTGGATATCCAGCCATTCATTTATCAACTATTTCTCCGGGAGACATCGATGACTCCACCTCCTCTTCCATCCACATATCCAATCAATCACTGAGTCCTAAATAGTTCTCTCTTCATCTATGTCTGTCCATTTCCACTACTGCTGTAGTCCAAGAATTGTCATCTCTTAACCAGATTACAACAGCCTCCTCTCTGGTCTCCCTGCTTCCAAGGTTAGCCCCATCTGCAGTGCATTTTCTATACTCAGCCAGAGAGTATTGTCTAAAATACAAATCTGACCATGTCACTTCTGCATGTCAAGCCTTTCCCAACTTTATTTCATGGCTTTCCCAAATCCCCATTTGCTACTCTGAGTGTCCTTTGGATTCTTGAACACATCTTGAATTCTCGTCTCCAAACCTTTGCATGTGTTATTATTATTCCCTCTGCTTGGACGGTTCTTTCCGTTCTCATCACCTGGCTCCTATGCATTTTTCAGATTTCTGATATTGTGATTTATAAGAAATACGCATTTAGTCTTTGTCCATAGTTCTTGGCTCACAGCTCCCCAAACCCTTGGAACTTCCGGAGTATTGAGAGGGATAAAGGCATCTTTTGTTATAGTAATGAGGTGACTTTGAGAAAGTACCTAAGGATGTGGGCTGATCACCAGGACACCTAACCTGGAGATTAGAGGGTTGGAACTTCCAGTAGTACTCTCCCCATCTCCCCTCCCCACCTCCAGGGAGGAGAGAGGAGCTGATGGTTGAATCAGTTGCTCGTGGCCAATGATTTAATCAGCCATGACTATGTAATAAAGCTTTCATAAAACCCCAGAAGGACAGGGTTCAGAGAAAGAGAGCATCCATGGTGAACACATGGCGATGTGGGGAAAGTGGCGCATCTACAGAGGGCATGGAAGCACCACCTCCGTTCCCATGTGCCTTGCCCTGTGCATCTCTTCCATCTGGCTGTTCTTGAGTTAAATTTTCTTTTACAGTGAACTGGTGATCAAGCAACATGTTTCTCTGAGTTCTGTGACCCAGTGCTTGCAAATTAATTAAATCTGAGGAGAGGGGGTCATGGGAAACCAGTCAGTCAGAAGTACAGGTCACAACCAGAGATGGGGGCAGGGGTGAGGGCTGAAAGTTCCAACCCTCTAATCATAAACTTGGTTTCCTTGGCAACCAGTCTCATCCTTAGAGGCTTTTCATAAAGTCACCGCCCTAACAAGCTCAGGTGTGATTGTCCAGGCTGCATAAGACACCTTTACTGACCTTACCACTTAGGAAGTTCCAAGGGTTTTAGGAGCTCTGTGCCTAGAAGTGATGAAGGTCAAATATATATATTTCTGAAAATAAGTCACAATGTCACAACCACCCTCTATATTTTCATAGCATCTTGTACTTTCCCATAATTATCTCCTTTCACAGCCCTTATCTCGTGTGTTTGTTTCTCGTCTGTCTTCCCCACAAGAGTATAATCTCCTTGGAAACAAGAAACATGGCTATATTGCTCATCATTGTATCCCCAGCCACTAACAATAGTATCTGGCACAGAGTAGGTGCTTTATAAATATTGGAATGGAGGGATGGACAGATAAATAAATAGTAACTACTATGTACTATACACAACGGCAGGAGAAAACTGATGGCTCATACATGTTTTGTTAGATGCATGTCACATTGCTGTTATTGTTTTGATCTGAGTTGTTTACCAACCAAATGTGCAGAAGTCTACATATGAAAATCGAAATGGTCTGGCTTCTTTTGATAATTTTGGAAGATCTGACATCTGTAGGCCTATGTGTCTACATGGCAACAATTATTTGGAGCTGACTGCCACCTATTGATGGGGCTCTCAGGCTCCAATTTGCCACATTCCCTCCACTCCTATGTAGGCATTTGAATTTCTACACCCTGCACCAGAATCAAAGGTAAATCACATCTCTTCTAGCCCTCAAGAAGCCCACTGTCTAGTTCAGTTACCTTGTTGTTGTCACCTCTTACTAACTTTGTGAATGGCTAATCTGTCTAAGCCAGCTGGGTTTCAGTATCCTGTAAAATGGTTCACTTACGGTTGGTTGTAATGATCCCACAAGATAGGCGTGTGAAAGTCCTATTTAAATGGTTTATTAGCTAAAATAACTAATGGGTTAGGTATTATTATTCTGTGAACTTTTTTAGCCAGAAATAATTCAGTTGTGAATCAAAGAAACTCTTTTAAACCAATAAAGAGAGGAATCCAAGGATTGGAAAGACAGCTTCATCTCAGGAGAGAGAGAAAGCAGGAATTGGAGATCTGTAAAAACAAAACAAAGCAAAACCACCTTCTGCTTTCTTTCTCACTCCCTTTGGGGAGGTCTTTTTTGTGTAGATATTTCATTCTTCTCTCCTCCATACTTCGGCTTTCTCTGCCTGTCCATGCATGGTAGCATATGGCCACCCAAGTCCAGGAATTTGTTTGAATTCTGGACTCTTCGGAGGGAGTATCTGATTGGACCATTTGGGATCAAATGGCTACCTTTAACCCAATCAGCTAAGGCTAGAAAGTCAAGGTGTTGTAGTACAAACAGGTTCTGAGTTCAGAGCCCCGTGGTTAGGAAAATGGGGACAGTTTCCATAGAAAAGGGTTTGTGGATAGTCCCTGAAGTGTCTAATACAGAACTCTTTGGAGTTTGACCACATTCCTTTAAGTAATCTGATGGTTGTTCATTTATGCTTTTGACTGTTTTCTCTTCCCTCCCCTCCCCTAAGTTTGCCAAGCAATCTAAACAGTTGGCAGCCCCAATCTAGAAACTGGGTGAAATGTTTTCTAGAAACACACCAGTGGGACTTAGCCACCTCAAAGGGCCTCCTGCCCCGGTATGAGCATGCCAGCTTCGTTCCCTCTTGCACACCTCACAGCATCTGGGTGTTTGGAGGTGCCAACCAGTCAGGAAATCGAAATTGCCTACAAGTTCTGAATCCTGGTAAGTAGCCAAAGGTTACTTTATTTACCTAAATAAATAAATAAAATTTCAGTTCACTTCCTGTAGCAAATCCCACTTGGATTGTACTGAAGTATCCATCGACTTTGCTGACCTCAGAGAAAACAGAAATTTTAACTTCTAGCAGGACCTGAAAATAGAAGAATTGCATTTTGTTTTCCTAGTAACATATGCAATTATCAGCTTCTTAAAAGCCAAAGCTGGAAGAGACTTCAGAGAACTGCTATGCCAACGGGCACCCCAGGTCCAGGGGAAGTGGCTTTTCTAAAGTCTGTAGGGCGTCTGAGCCAGGCTAGAACCTGTTACCTAGTTCAGGGTGGTGATTCTGCTCCCCAGGGGACATTTGGCTATATCTGGAAACATTTTTGGTTGGTTATTCCAACTTGGGAAGGTTTGGGGGCAGTTTGCTACTGGCATCTATTGGGTAGAGACCGGAGATGCTGCTATTCGTCCCATAGTGCGCAGGACAACGCCCCACAATAACGAATTATCTGGTCTAAAATGCCAACAGTGCTTGACCTAGATCCTCCTAGTATATTTTGTTGGCCAAAAAGTGCAAAGTTCCTGCTAGTCTCACTGGCAGTTTATCAGAGAGGAGGCAATTTAGGAACATCACTACTGAGCAGGTGTGGCTGAACCACCCATGAGAGATGGACTTGTCTTTTTGTCAGTTAAAATAGTGTGTTGCTTTCTCTTTATGTATATCCTATGTAATAAAAGCCTAATATGCAAATCGACCAAACAGTGGAACAACCGGTTGCTATGACATGCACTGACCACCAAGGAGCAGATGCTCAATGCAAGAGTTAACCCCAGCCCACATGCCCCAGGCCAGCCAAGGCGGGTGCCAGTGAGGGTCCCCCAATCGCCCCACTGGTTGTCTTGCAGAGGGAGGCAACTGGCAGTGGCAGCAGTGGGGTGATCAGGGGGCGGGGCCAACCAGCAAGTGGGCGGGCGCCACCCCTCAATTGCCCCACTGGTTGCTCTTGGGAGGCGACTAGCAGCAGTGAAGATGGGGGGGTGGGGCTGGCGAGTGGGGAGTGCCAGGCTGGCCAAGGCAGGTCCCAGCAGGGGCTCCTAATCACCCTGCCAGTCATCCCATAGATTGGCCCTGATCACCGGCCAAGCCTAGGGACCCTACCCGTGCACGAATTTCATGCACCGGGCCTCTAATAATTTATATTCATTGTAAAACATTTGAAAAGTGTAAATAAGTGGACAAACACTATCCACAATCCTATGGCATTAAGGCTATTAACATTTCTGTGTATTTCCTTTCTGTGTTTTGTCTCCATTTTTATAAGCCTGAGATCATACTATTTTCAAAACTACACTATTATACTTTTTTCTTTTTAATTTCATAATTACATAAATGATGTCCTATTAACAACAGTGCTTTCTTAACATCATTTTTAATGGCTGCATAACACTCCGTTTTATGACAATACAATAATTCTCCTGTTTTTTATCATCTAGGTTTTCAGATTCTTGCTAGTATAAATAACAGAGCAGTGAACCTCTTTGATCAGAAGACATTGACCATATTTCAAAATATTGTCTTAGAATTGATGCCCAGAAATGAAAAATTTTTTAAAAAAGCAAAACATTGTGAACTTTAAGGCTTTTGATATGTGCTACCCAATTGCTCTCTAGAAAGATTTTTTTGAACTTATCTCCAGTTGTGTTTAATAGTGCTGTTTTGCTGCTGACTGACACTGCATTCGTCATATTTAAACACTGCTAATTTGATTAGGCAAAACCATCTTGTATCTGATTGTTTAAATACTCATTTTAGTAATTACCAGGAACTTGGACATTTTTTCGCATGACAATCAACTCTTGCCCTGTCCTTCTATCAACAATAGACCTATTTGTACAATAGTTGGTCTTCTCTATCATTTTGGGATATTAATAGTTCCTACCTTGTTGAGTTTGGCAAGGATTTGAATTAACTCAATATCTGGCACAAGGTTAATGCTCTGTGATGGTTGTGGTGTTAATGTAGCTATAGTTTGGCAGATGGGCGTCTGTCTAGAACGCTGGCCTTTTGATTTGCAATGATGGCATCTGCTTAAATAAAGTACACTGAGAATTTGGAATGCCTCTGTCAAAGGAGTGGATTTTCCACTAGCTCCTTTTCTGTCCTAAAAAGCATAATTTGACATGGTGCCCAAGAAATAGAGAAAAATGAAAGGGAATCATTAGTTGCTTTTGTGGCTAAGACAAGTCTGTCAAATGGCTTAGAACTCCCTTGTGTTATTTGTGCTGCTGTTTAACTTGGCAGCAACATCGTCCCAGGGCCTTCTGACTCTGGAGGTCGTGGGCCTTCTAACTCCCCCTAAGACCCAAAAGCTCCCCAAGCTCTGCAGCTATAGAGACACTTGCATTTGGCGTTGGATATAGACTGAGACTCGTTTGGTCTCCAGGTTCATGTCTGAGTCCCACACATTACAAATGCTTCATGGGTCCCTTTGTGTATTGAATGAAGACTTTTACAAAAGGCACAGAATTTGCCAGGCAAGAAATAATTCCTGGTGTGTTATGGTAGAACGAGTGTGGGAGTCTTGACAGATCTGAGTTCAAACCTTTACTCTGCTACTCACAAGCCCTGTGACCTGAGGAAAGGGTTTAAGAACTTCAGTTCCCTCATCTGCAAAGTGAAGATACTTTCTGTCCACCTCCCATGGCTGAGTGAGTTTAGTGGGGATGGCAGAGTGCTCAGGGCAACTATTCTGCACAAAGAAGGTGCTCAATTAATGCATTGATTTATATAAAATTCATGCATCATTCTAAAAAGAAATAAGCTTCGCCCTGACCGGTTTGGCTCAGTGGATAGAGCATCGGCCTGCGGACTGAAGGGTCCCGGGTTCAATTCCGGTCAAGGGCATGTGCCTTGGTTGCAGGCACATCCCCAGTGGGGGGTGTGCAGGAGGCGGCTGATCGATGTTTCTCTCTCATCGATGTTTCTAACTTTCTATCCCTCTCCCTTCCTCTCTGTAAAAAATCAATAAAATGTATTTAAAAAAAATAAAATAAAATAAAAAGAAATAAGCTTCTATACACTAATCCAGGTGATAAAATTTTATTCTCAAGTCAGAAGAATTGGAATCCCAACTCAATCATTTACTAGCCATGTCACCTTTAAATGAGTGACTTCATCTATCTCTACTCAATTCCCTGATCTGTAAAATGGAAAACCAATGCTTAGTTAGCACTTACTATTTAGTAAGGACTAATTACTAGTAAAAACACGGAAACTGTAAAAACACTTTATTTTTTTAATTTTTTAATTTTTTTTTCCTTGTCTACTTTATTTTAATGGGTGTGTGTGTGTGTGTATCCTGGGAAATTTGTCACATTTGGTTTCTAGAATCTAGTGGGAATGACTTTTGGCAGATGATGGGTTCCTCTGAATGGCATAGGGCAGGAGTCAGCAGAGTGGAAGAGGGTTCAAAGAGGATGTTTGAAGGCCTCCAAAAACAAGTTGACCTCATTCTTACTTGTAATTGTGGCTTTTCAGTCTTGGAGATTTGGATTTATCTGGGCAAATTCTAAGAATTGCCCCTTACCCTGACTTTGGTGGCATGAGATCCTTGCCTTGACCTGCACTGCCCGCCTTGGGGGTTGGGGTTTGAAAGGTGATGCTGCCCAGCCCAAGTCAAGGTCAGAGGCCCCTCAGTCTGGTTATTTCAGGTGCCTTCATTCTCTTTGGACCAGAAACCAGGACTTGGACCACGCCAGAGGTGACCACACCCCCACCATCCCCACGAACATTCCACACGTCATCGGCAGCCATTGGAAACCAGCTGTATGTCTTTGGGGGTGGAGAGAGAGGCACCCAGCCCGTGCAGGATGTGAAGCTTCATGTGTTTGACGCAAGTATGGATGGGTGGGCCACCCTGGGCTGCCACTTACCTGGTCCACAGCTGACCTGATGTGGGAAGCAGAGGTTAGGAAATGACATCCATGCCCTAGCTGATTTGGCTCAGTGGATAGAGCATCAGCCTTCGGACTCAAAGGTCCTGAGTTTGAGTCCAGTCAAGGGGCACATGCCCGGGTTGCAGGCTTGACCCCCAGTAGGGGTTGGGCAGGAGGCAGCAGATCAATGATTCTCTCTCATCTTTGATGTTTTTGTCTCTCTTTCCCCTCTCCTTTCCTCTCTGAAATCAATAAAAATATATTAAAAAGAAAATGACATCCTGGCCCTAACCAGTTTGGCTCAGTGGATAGAGCGTCGGCCTGTAGACCAAAGGGTCCCGGGTTCAATTCCGGTCAAGGGCATGTACTTGGTTGCAGGCTTCTCCCCGGCCTGAGCCCTGGTCGGGGCATTTGCAGGAGGCAACAATTGATGTGTTTCTCTCACATTGATATTTCTCTCTGTCTTTCCCTCTCTGCCACTCTCTCTAAAAATCAATGGAAAATATCCTTGGGTGAGAGTTAAAAAGAAAGAAAGAAAAGACAATGACATCCTGGCCCAGTGTCTCCCTTCTAGACTTCAGTATAACCCTTAGCTGATACCTTCTTCCCACAGAAAATTTGCATTTGAAAAGGTATAAATGGTCAATCTAAAAAATTGGAACAGTATAGTTTGTAAAGTAAAAAGATAAAAGCTCCTCTGGAATTAGCCTTTCTTTTTCACTCCCCAGACAGAGGTGAACCCTACTGGCAGTTCCTAATTTCTCCTTCCAGACTTTCCCTATGCATTTGTAAACCATGTGTGTAAGTATATGTGAACATGTATGAATTTTGAAATTATTAAAAACACATACATGGAATCAAATTACAGATACTGTTCTGCAGCTTACATTTGCAGGGACAAGGGTAGATCTCAGTGGCTGAAAGCATGAACTTTGAAGCCACATGACCTGGACTCAACCAGATGGAGTCCAGATAAATTGAAATCTAGGAATGATTTTCTAATGCCCAGTAGAAAGGGCAGGCATGTCCAGCCCTAGGAGTAGCCAAGTAGAGGCTACACGGCTGTGGAGAGAGGGAAGCCTGGATTGGGCTGGTGGGTCACTTTCTGCTTAGAGCATCTCTGCTTTCTGGGTGTATTTCTTGTGCTCTTGCTTCATAGCTTTGTCATCTGATATCAATGAGTTTACTTTTCTAGACACTCTGACCTGGTCACAGCCAGAGACACTCGGAAAACCTCCATCCCCCCGGCATGGTCATGTGATGGTGGCAGCAGGGACGAAGCTCTTCATTCATGGAGGCTTGGCAGGGGACAGATTCTATGATGACCTTTATTGCATTGATATAAGTAAGTAGGGTGGAGGGCATGGTAGCTTGTCTGCTTAAAATTAACTAAAATGTGCTTTGATAGAATATAGCCTTAATCCTAGATGTGGGCAACTTGTTCAGCCAGGAGAATCTTCACTGGTCTGTCAAATGTGGCCTGAATACTATTACTAATAAGTAACAATAAAAGCAGTCACATCCGGGCTTTTGCTATGTACCTAGCTAATTAATGATCTCACCCTTCCAACAATCCTGTTCTTTTGTTAAAATCCCTTATACTTTGTGTTCCCCAACTGGGTTTCCTTCAGGCGTTAACCATTAACCCCAGGCCCATGAGAGGCATCGACAACTTCTAGAGTGTCCGGAGGTGGGTGACTAGACCTGTCATGCTAATTAGTTAAAAACACGGGAAGAGAAAAGTTAGGGAGGACATGAGAAATGTCTTAAAGTGTCTGAAGGGCTGACGTGCCTTAGAAAGCCTGGACCCCCTGTTGGGTCATTCTTTCAGACCGGGAGCTCCTTAGCACAGGGACTTGGTCTCTTTTGTTCCCCGTTGTATTTGTAGCGCTTAGCTCAGTGTCTGGGTGATGAGTGCCTATCTGTAAAAACAGTGGTCACCAACCTTTCGGCGTCATGGACCACCAGTCCATGGACCACTGGTTGGCGACCGCTGTTAAAGGATAGATGGACGAACAAATGAACATGTTCTGGGTTAGTCCAGACTGTAAGAATTGGAACAGTGGCCAGAGGGCATGAGAACTGCTGTGCAGTATATCCAGCTACCTTGCCCAACAATTGTTTCTCTGGTTTGGTGACATCTGAGGCCGGCTGACACTGGCTGGGATTCCTGCATTGACTAGAATTTTGTCAGACCTGGGTGATTCTCCCTTCCAACTCTGGACCTCTGTCTTGAACTGACAGGTGGGAAATACCTTCACAGAAGTATTTCTTGTGTACAGTCAAAAGAGGTTTCAATGCTTATTTTTAAAAAGAAAGTCCTTATCTCTTGTGGGGAGAAACTACTTCCTGGCTCTTTTCCTACTTTCCTAACCAGGTGGATCTCTAACTGGATTTTAATCCAGTGATTCCCAGCCTCAGTTAAATGCTTGTTTGAAAAGATGCAGAAATAGGTCGGAAGGCAGAAAGTTACAGTATAGAGAACACAGGGTCTGGAGTCTGACCTGAGCACAATTCTAGCTCTACCATGTGCTAGTTGTGGGATCTCTTGACAAGTCTCTTTCCCCCTCTAACCCTGTTTTGTTATCTGTAAGAAAGAGGGTAGGCAGAAGCAACAGCAATTTCATAGAGCCTTTATGAGCATTAAGCAAGCAAGAGTAATTTAAAGTGTCTAGCTAGTACTTGGCAAAATTGCTTTCTAAGGAACTGTTAGTATTTACTAGTAAAACACGCACGCACATGTAACCTCACCTGCTTCTGGGCTCCAAGATACCTAAAGGTGGTAGTCACCAAAGGTGACCTCAGTGTGCCCTGAAGACCACCTGCATCAGAATCATCTGGAATGCTCATTGAAACTACAGATTAAGTCCCCTTCCTGGAGACCCAAACCAGATTTCAAACTTCCCCCAAGTAATTTTCATGCACACTAACCTTGCTGTATTGCCTCTCAGAGCTCCTAGGCAGTGATGTTCAATGACTGGTTTGTGAACTGTAGGAGCCTAGTAAGTTTGAAAGCACATTCCAGGCTATGGAATGCCCACTTTCTTTCTCTTGGCAGGTGACATGAAGTGGCAGAAACTAAATCCCACTGGGACAGCTCCCACAGGCTGTGCTGCCCACTCAGCTGTGGCTGTGGGGAAACACCTGTATGTCTTCGGAGGGATGACTTCCACAGGGGCACTGGACACCATGTACCAGTATCACACAGGTAAGTAGGTGTACCCTTGGGGTCTTTATAAAATTTTTTATTGATTGAATTTTTAGAGAGAGAGAGAGAGAGAGAGAGAGAGAGAGAGAGAGAGAAACATCGATTTGTTGTTCCTTATTTATGCTTTATGCATTCATTGGTTGAGTCTTACACGTGATCTGACCAGGGATGGAACCCACTACTTTGGCGTACCAGGATGGTGCTCTAACCAACTGAGCTATGTGGCCAGAGCCATGGGTCTTTATAAACAAATGTGACTATTTTTTTAAAAGTACCACAATGCTTTGGTTTCTGTTTGGTCCCTCCACATCTAAATCCAATGGAATGAAAACCAAACTTTTAGAGAATGACTTCATCAAAGCAGTAACACTACCATTAGTATTTGCTGTTCATTTCCTTTTTTTGTCCCTAACATAGAGAAGCAGCATTGGACCTTACTTAAATTTGATACTTCTCTACCCCGTGGACGATTGGACCATTGCATGTGTGTCATTCCATGGCCAGCGATGCGCACTTCTGAGGAAGATCCAAATCCTGTCACTCTGAACTGTGATGCTGAGAAAGAGAACTCCACTGACAAAGGAATGACCCAAGATGGTGACTCACATGAGGAAAGTCAGACTGACTCACTGCTCTGTCTTGTGTTTGGTGGAATGAATACCGAAGGGGAAATCTATGATGATTGTATTGTGACTGTAGTTGACTAATAAAACCCATCATTTTTGATACTTTTAAACGTCAAGTTACTCTTACAAAAGTGAAACCTAAGCTGTTTTATAACTCCAAATTATTTTGACAATATAACCCTCTTGCTCTTACCTGCTTTGGTAGGTGAGGAAATGAACTGGATAGTCCAGTGCAAAAACCTGGTACATAAAGGGTTTTACCAGCAGTACAACCTAGGTGAGACTGGTTGCTAAATGTTGAAGAAATCATGATTGTTAGGTACAACATAAACTGTATAAATCAGAGTGGACATTTACAGGTTCAGGTGTGTTTTCAGTATTCAGTCGCTGCTCCTCAGAAAGGTGCAGACTATTGGCATTTGGTAGTGAGAGCCATTGGGGTCAGGAAAGAAGACTGGTCTGTCTTTCCCAACTACCCACTAAACTCACTGCACGCAGCACTGCAGTGACTGTATTCAACTTGGCCTGTTAGACTGGTATTACACCAGGCCTATCCAAATGCTTCTGGGCACTGCAGCCAAGGTTCTGGCCTCAGAGTAACACAATCGTGCCATCGGGTCCCAGTTCTGCCAGTTAGCAAATTAACCTTCTGGCCAGTTGCCCATCTAAAAACAGTTATCCTTGGGTCTTACTGGGTATCATGTTAATGCCAAACAGCCTGCCGCTTATTATCATTCTACTTAGTCACGCCCATCCCTTTCCTCGGAGAGCCAATCCAAGTAATCTTGAACCTGTCGTGACATAAATGACTGCCTTTGATCCACAATTGCAGTGGAGCTTAATGTCATTTCAAGGTCACCATCCTAGCTCCCATTCCAGTGCCACTTGGTAGTAAGAAATTTTAGATGGGGATTTTGATAGTAAAGTTGAAAATATACCTTTACGCCCTAAAATAATGAATTCACGTGTGAAAAGTTAACATCAGTGAGCTATCAGGTCTTAAGAAAATGCGAACAACCTAAAGTATCAATAACAAAAATCCAAAACAAAAAGCCACCGGAAAGTTAAGTTTTAGAAGGATAAGGGGAAATAAGACATTTCAAACATGTTCAAGGAAGCACCGTTCTCGGGCATTGGGAAATGACCCTTGCCTAAGTGAGGATATGGGTGAATTGAACTGAAGTGAGGCAAGTTCCCAGAGTTACCTCAAAACCCCACCCCCGCCCCCCCACAAGAATCTGAACTTAAAATAAATGATTGACCTAATTAGCTTATCACAAAAACTAGACCAGTGTAAATAACAAACATTTATTGGTGTCACTTATGGTAGAAAATAAAGTTCCTACACCAGATGCACATGACCCAATTGTTAAATAGAACATTTCCACTGTGAACACACGCCCTAATCAGCTTCTTACCCACTTTTTACGGCAGCCAATTTCTCCTCTCCCCCAACCCCAAGACATGTGAGCAACTGCTAATGAAAAGCAGTAAACAGCCACTTGGGCTATAGCATTTTCAACTCCACTCTGAGGTGAAGATTCCAATTACATTTGAGACTTAAGTTCTCTCAATTTTCTCCTAACGAAAGTTCCTGAGTCCAGTATTTACAATATTACAGCACTAGCAGAGTAGTGTCTACAACTCATCCCTGTCTGCTGGTTCTTCTTCCTCGGTTGGGGGAGGGCCTGCACTTCCATAGAGTTTGCTGATAATTGGCTGAACAATTTCTTCTAGTTCCTTCTTTTTGGCTTTGAAATCTTCAATGTCAGCATCTTGGTGACTTTCCAGCCATTCAATCTTTTCCTCTACAGCTTTTTCCATGGTCTCCTTATCTTCAGAGGAAAGTTTACCTCCCAGCTTTTCTTTGTCTCCAATTTGATTCTTTAGAGAATAGGCATAACTTTCCAATTCATTTCTAGTATCAATGCGCTCCTTGAGCTTTTTGTCCTCCTCAGCAAACTTCTCTGCATCATTGACCATCCTTTCAATTTCTTCAGGTGTCAGGCGATTTTGATCATTGGTAATTGTGATCTTATTTTTGTTGCCTGTACCTTTGTCTTCAGCTGTCACTCGGAGAATGCCATTCACATCTATCTCAAAGGTGACTTCAATCTGGGGGACCCCACGAGGAGCAGGAGGAATTCCAGTCAGATCAAAGGTTCCCAAGAGATGATTGTCTTTTGTCAGGGGGCGTTCACCTAGAGGTTACACATGAAAATCTTGTTGTTAATGACCATTAGTACATGTGGATCCCTGCATTTCAGTCTGTCAGAGCCTACAGTGAGTGGCAAGGGCACTCTTATCAAGCCACAAGTGTCTCACGGGTCTATAAGAAGCAACAGATGGGATTAAGTGAATTAAGTTCCTACTAACTCTTTTTAAAACATGTATAAATATATATACATAGATTTTCACTTCAGAGAGGAAGGCAGAGGGAAAGAGATAGAAAACTTCAATGATGGGAGATAATCATTGATCAGCAGCCTCCTGCACATCCACACTGGGGGGCGGGCATGTGCCCTGACTGGGAATGGAACCATGGCATCCTGGTTCGTAGGATGACACTTGAACCACTGAGCCATGCTTTCCAGGCGTTCCTACTAACTTTTAATTGAATTTCACTGGCTTTACATGAACCCTTTTCTTGTTCTTAAAATTTAGAGCTAGCTCAGAACTTGTTTTTAATGGACAATAGTGCTAGGAAGCTAGATAACTGGATTTTAATGCTAACTATACCAAACTCAATACTAGTTAGGGACCCCCGTCTGAAAACAGCAGATATTCATTTCCCTAGTCTTTTCAACTCAGAAGAATATATTAAAAGCAAGAAGTCATGTTGTTCACACACATACCATGATATTAACAAATATAAGCAATTACCTTCATAAACCTTGATGGTAACAGTTGGTTGGTTATCAGAGGCTGTAGAAAAGATCTGTGACTTCTTGGTGGGCACCACAGTGTTCCTCGGAATCAGTTTCGTCATGACACCTCCCACAGTTTCAATACCAAGTGTAAGGGGACATACATCAAGCAGCACCAGATCACCTGCAAAGGTGATGATGGAGTTAATTAGTAATTAAAGAATCAGAATTACTAAGCAGTTTCCCCATCTTCTCCATCTTTCTTTCTTTTTTTTTTTTTTTTTAAATATATTTTATTGATTTTTTACAGAGAGGAAGGGAGAGGGATAGAGAGTTAGAAACATCGATGAGAGAGAAACATCGATCCGCTGCCTCCTGCACACTCCCCACTGGGGATGTGCCTGCAACCAAGGTACATGCCCTTGACTGGAATCGAACCTGGGACCCTTGAGTCCACAGGCAGACGCTCTATCCACTGAGCCAAACCAGTTAGGGCTTCTCCATCTTTCTATTTGCTTAGGTTCTATACAAAATCATTTTAGAAGCAGTTAAGTAAATATAGTTGTGAAGGTTCTTAAAACTGCACCAGGTCTTGACCTCACTATATACTTTACTAGCTATGTGACCTTGTTGCTCATATTCTATTGCTTTCTAAAGCAACAGCTAATTATACTCTTCCCACAAAGCTGCTGAAGAACTGTAGAAGATGCTTGCAACATTGACCTACCTGTATCTTGATCACCAGAGAGTACACCAGCCTGGACAGCAGCACCATATGCTACAGCCTCATCTGGGTTTATGCCACGGGATGGCTCCTTGCCGTTGAAGAACTCTTTAACCAGTTGTTGAATCTTTGGGATTCGAGTGGAGCCACCAACAAGGACGATTTCATCAATATCAGACTTCTTCAAATCAGAATCTTCCAGCACTTTCTGGACAGGCTTCATGGTAGAGCGGAACAGGTCCTAAAATAAAAGACAATAATTATGATGATGACGCCTGTTATACTGACTTATCATCTAGATTCCTAAATGCATTGTCTCAATCTTACTAGGTCTCATCGGCAAAGCAAAAACAAGGAGCGTACCATGTTCAGCTCTTCAAATTTGGCCCGAGTCAGGGTCTCGGAGAAGTCTTCTCCTTCATAGAAGGACTCAATCTCAATTCTTGCTTGGTGTTGAGAAGACAGGGCCCGTTTGGCCTTCTCTACCTCCCGCCGGAGCTTCTGCACAGCTCTGTTGTCCTTCCTGACATCTTTGCCCGTCTTCTTTTTGTAGAGCTTGATGAAGTGCTCCATGACACGCTGGTCAAAATCTTCTCCGCCCAGGTGAGTGTCCCCATTAGTGGCCACAACTTCAAAGACACCATTGTCAATGGTGAGAAGGGACACGTCGAAGGTCCCACCGCCCAGGTCAAACACCAGGATGTTCTTCTCCCCTTCCCTTTTATCCAGGCCATACGCGATGGCAGCTGCTGTGCTGTTAGGAGAATTTAAAAAAAGAAAGTTCAGATAAGTTAGATAAGTTTACAGTTTCTCCATTTAGCAACCGTACCGTGCCTCTGAATTTCACGCTTACGGCTCATTAATGATCCTCATAACGTTCAATCCAGCAATAGTCCCAGCATCTTTGGTTGCCTGGCGTTGGGCATCATTGAAATAGGCTGGTACGGTAACAACTGCATGAGTGACCTAAAAAAAAAAAATAATAATAACAAAAGGTAATTGTCTTTTATCACATGGCTTTACCCTTATTTAAGTTACAGTCAAATCATCACTTTAACCTCTAAGCTAGTTTATTTTTACGAAGACATAACATATGCAATTTTATACCCAGGTCAAGTCCCTGGCATTTTGTTTGTCCTACAGTAAAGTATGCACGTAATTAAAACTGATATACGTGAATGTCATTCAGCCTCAAATTATAAAAACAATGAAGGCACTCATACAACACAATCAAGAACAGGAATAATGAGAATACTTAACATGTTCTAGAGAAACTTACCTTCTTTCCCAAATAAGCCTCAGCGGTCTCCTTCATTTTAGTGAGAACCATGGCAGATATTTCTTCAGGAGCAAAAGTCTTTGTTTGCCCACCTCCAATATCAACTTGAATGTATGGTTTAGTTTTCTTTTCAACCACCTATTTTAAAGAATGATTATTATTGCAGACACAGAAGCAATAACACTTCAAACTTTAAAAAAAGGGGGGATGTCAAAAAAAAGGGGGGGGCATAGGGTTGTCTGAGAGACACTTCCTCCCTTTACAGTTTGATTCACTTCCATCCCCTGGAGCTAAATACTGACCAAAAACACTTCTCTTCATCTTGAACTACTGTGGACAGAGTAGTTATGTGTGAAGTGTGTCTTCAAACTTCAGTAAATTTTGTAACATACCAGAATTATTAAATAAATATTACTACATGTACCGTGTCTCTATCCTCTTTGGTCGTCAAAACAGTTTTTCCGTAACTTCTCGATCTTAAATACTTCCACCACCACCACCACCACCCACTTCCCATCCGGCGAAGAAACCGGGCCGAACCTTGAAAGGCAAGAACTTGATGTCCTGCTGCACAGACGGGTCGTTCCACGTGCGGCCGATGAGCCGCTTGGCGTCGAAGACCGTGTTCTCAGGGTTGGAGGTGAGCTGGTTCTTGGCTGCATCGCCGATCAGACGCTCCCCTTCGGGAGTGAAGGCCACATAAGACGGAGTGATGCGGTTGCCCTGATCGTTGGCGATGATCTCCACGCGGCCGTTCTTAAACACCCCGACGCTGGTGGGAAAAAAAAAAAAAAAAAAAAAAAACACGAACGGAAACCATCAGCTCTGCCATTCTCCCCGCAGCCCAAGGGGGCAAGCCCCGTTTCTCCTTTCCACAAACCCCACTTACCAGGAGTAGGTGGTCCCCAGATCGATGCCGACCACCGTGCCTACGTCCTCCTTCTTGTCCTCCTCATCGGCCCGCGCTGCGCCGAGCAGCAGCAACAGCACCGCAGCCACCAGGGAGAGCTTCATCTTGCGTTCGCTGTAGGTCAGCAGGCAGGCGGGGCGTCGCAAGCAATCCAGGCACAGGCCCAAGCAAGGGAACGCACCGAGGTTACCGATCTGAGTGAGACACAGGGCCCGGGGTCAGGGGGAGCAGTGGACAAGGCGACGGGCAGGTCCGGAAAAGCAGGCCGCGGCGCTTACCTCTCTACCTCTCGCACTCACGAGACCCCCAAACCAGTAAGTGTGTAATAACTCGGACAGTGTGTAGCGCGCTGTCCCCCCCGACTCCGTTTATATACCCTCCCCCCAGCCCCGTCGTGGAGGCCGCCGATTGGTCGAGGCTCTGCTAGTTGGAGCCCGATGATTGGCCCAGGCCATCAAGCTGGCCGCCACCGATTCGAAGCAGCTTCCTACGCAACTGACGTCACCGCTACGCCCCCAGGGCGGACTCATTGGCTGCTGGTCGCGCCCAACCACCACCAATGGGAGGCAACATCCGCTCCCGTGCGCTGGGCCCATTGGTTCAGCCGCTGTCCGTTCCTCGTGGCGACCTCTCACCCGGAGGCCGTTTCTACCGGTAACTGCTGAGGTCCCGCCTCCACGCTGGGCCCTCGGAGGCCGGAGCCGCTCTGGGGCCTGATTTCCCCCGAGACAGTGGGGCTTCAGTCCTTTGCTTTTCCGCAGTCCGCCTGCCTCTCCTCCGTCCCTCATCCCGAAGCAGGAAGCGGCTCTTTCTCTTCCCGGCCTCCATCCTGTCCCAGGCAGCAAGGTATCAGCGTAGGTGCTCTGATGGCCCGAAAACGAGTTTCTCTGCGCTTTGTAGCCACTACCGGTACTGGCACTAGGGGTGTACGAGCCTCTTGCTGCCCCACCGGTCGGCGGCCCTGGAGCCGGGACCTGCTCATCGCCCGGCCCGAATCTTGGCTCCTAGTCACTATGTCGCCCCTGCCTCCCCTGCAGCTATCTTTGTCTAAACCAGGCCTCTCCACATTGCCCTGCCCCAGGGTAAGTCACTGGACAGGTCGGGCCAAAGTGATGATCTCCTGTCCCTGGACCCCCTCCCCACTGTGACCACACGCTCCCCCAAGAGCTACTGATGCCTGCGCTCCCACTAGTGTACGTTACCCCTTTCCTTCCCCGTCCCTGTCCATCGTTTCCCTTTGAGGCTCACATTACCAATCACAAGACCTTCCTTATCCTTTACTCTTTTTGTCTGACTGTGCTTTTGGTACACAAAGACTTGTTTTTTAAAAATACATTTGTATTGATTTCGGAGAGGGAGAGAGAAACATCAATGAGAATGACTGATGGGCTGTCTGCTACACGCCCCCTACTGGGGGGTCGGGCCCACAACCCGACCATGTGCCCTTGACCCCAGTGGAACCGCAGGATGAAGCTCTATCCACTGAGTCAAACCAGCTAGGGCCACAGACTTCTCCCCGATGCCTTAATCTTGCACAGCATTCTGCAGCAGAAAATGATACAGGGTACTATTTCCTGGAGGTTTACCATATACCAGTCCCCGTGTCATTTGGTCCTTACACTGCAGCATCTGGCATTTTCCGTTTTCTAGGTGAGAACATTGAGACAGAAAGAGGTTAACTAGCTGGGGTGGCATCGGTTAATAACATTATGTAGGTTCCAGGTGGACAGTTCTATAATACATCATCAGTATATTGTGTTCACTACCCTGTCAAGTTCCTTCCATCACCACTTACTACCCTCTTGTACCTCTCCCACCCCCTTTCCCTGTGGTAAGCACCACACTGTGGTCTGTGTCTATGAGGGGATGGGATTAGGATCCAAGTCAGCATGACACCACAGCCAGTGCTCTTAGCAATTTTTTAAAATTAGTGACTACATTCCCCACTAAATGAGTTTTTGAGATTCATGGGTATGGACAGTACTGTGTCCACATAGCATTGAAACCTCTTCCACACAGTTCCCGAAGATGCTGAGTGTAGGAGTCAGTACTCAGGAATTTTCCTCTTCCAAGGTTATACTGGTGACTCAGAATTGACTGCATTCTTACTATCAAAGTTGCATCAGCCATTGCTTTGAACAGGGCTTGTAATACAGCAGTAACTCTGACCCTTCTTTAGGTTGCATCAGTCTGTTATCAAGCTGGAAATCAGCATTCAGCACTGGCCCACTGGCTCAGTTGGAGTGTCAACCTGGACACTGAAAGCCTGCTGTCCTTTTCCCTGTCAGGGCACATACTCAGGTTTTTGAGTTCCATCCCCAGTCAGAGCAAGTGATTATTCGGAAACAAGCAATTGATTATTCTACGTATCAATGTTCTCTCTTTCTCCCTTCCACTTCCTCCCCCTCTAATAAAAAAAAAATCAATAAAAAAGGAATCTCCAGGCACATTACAGCTTCATATCAAGTTGAGCAAATTTCCTGTATACAGGGTGGGGCAAAAGTAGGCTTACAGTTCTTTGTATAGAAAATAATACAATAATAATATAAGAATAAACTTTCCGGTACTCACAACTGTAAACCTACTTTTACCAAACCCCGTATATCACAGTTCACTTCTATTAAAAACAAAGCTTCCAGTTTCAGCTTTACCTTTGATTGATGGAGTAACCTTTTGAAACTCTCCTCTTTCTAAGATTTAGAAAAGTGATATCTGGCTAACTTCTGAGGGGAATTGAGTATATTGGTGGTTATAATATCTTTTTAAAGCCAGTAAGTTAGCTATTCCAAAGCGTGCTCATATGTGGATTGAATAGGGAAAATGTACAGGTAAATCTAGTTTGCTAAATGTTAAATGCTGATAATAGTTGTCAGTGCCAATTTATCAATATTTTAGTAAGCTAGACACTAAGATACTTGCTTTATGTATCTTTTCTGTTTTAATCCTTATGAAAGCATTTTTAACCCCTACTTTAGAGCTAAGGAATCTGAAGCTTCAACAGGTACAGACATTTTCCCAGAAGATCACACAGCTGAGAAGATACGGAGCCAGAATTTGAGACTGACAGTTTGATTTTTAATTTCTGTAGTCTAGGTTGTCATCCTGAGCTTTGGGTTTATAAGATTTTGTTTTAGGATATAGAGTATATAGTTTGCAAACATTGTAATCAGGTATCATAGACAAATGTAGAGTTTACCCAGTAATTTAAACCATGTTGCTTCACTTGTGTTCCCATAGGTAAGAAAATAAATTTCCATTTCCTATCTGACCTCAGAAAGCTAAGCAGTTAGGACTAATTAGGATTGGATGTCATTTCACTTTTAAATCTTCCTTTTTGAAAGGGAATAAAGGCAGAGAGGTAGTGAAAATCCTAAATAATTGATAAGTTGAATGTTTAGACCCTGATAAACATTGAGAAGTTTTCACATGCTTTTCTGGAGAGGATATTCAGCTTAAGAGGTAGGGCACATGAACTTGGGGAAAAAACAACCTCCCGGAGCCTCAGTTTCACCACCAATTGAATGTCAGGGATTTCTGAACTGCTTGTCTCAGTGGCTTGTTGCAAGGATCAAATGAAAAAGTACTGGGAAAGTTGTAGAATCGTGGAATATACAATCACATACATGTACAATGAGGAGAAATTTCAGAAGCTCTTCACGAACACCATCCCCTTGCTGGAAATATTGGGGGGCGGGGGATACTTTGTAAAGTATATGATTATCTAACTGTACACCTGAAACTAATACAAAATAATATTGAAAGTAAACTGTAATTTAAAATTTTTTAAAAATTTAAAAACTCCGCTTCTTAAGAGCCAATTTTGAAGATTTCTTTCAATGAGAAATAACTTTGGTGATAGGTTGAATTTGACAAAGATTTTTGGAAATGCTGCTGCAGCTAATTACTCTCTTAATTGACCACAAATGTCTTTTATTAAAGGACTGGGAATAATTTGTCAACCTTCCTTAAACAACACTGAAGTAAAACAAAAGTATCTTCCTACACCTGAGCTGGGAGCAGTACTAGGGAAAAAAATCATGTCATTTTTTTTTTCTTTTGAAAGTGTAATATGCTATGCAATCAGTTTTTTTTCTTTGTCTTCATTTTTTAAAAGATAATTTTTAATTAATAGATAACCTTCACCTCCCTTCCCATACACACACACAAGTGAAAAGTAAACTGCATTTTTTGTTCATAAACACACACACACACACACACACTCTAGAGGCCCGGTGCACAAATTTGTGCCTGGGTGGGGTCCAGCCGGCCTACCCCACGGGGGCAGATTGGGGCTGGGCTAGCCAGGGGGAGGGGCTTTGGGGGATTGGCTGTCTGGCTCCACCCCTGATCAGGCCAGTTGGCTGGCTGCAATGGGTGTCATAGCGACTGGTCCTTCCAGTTATTCCGGCATCCGGGTTGCTTGCTTTTTATAGATATATACTTTTTTTTTGCGGGGTAGGGGGATGGGGGCGTGGCGGGGTGGAAGAGGATATGCTGTGTTAGAAAGTGTGATAGAGAGGAAAGACCATAGAATTTGGAAGCATAAAAGTATGAGCTCCAGTTCTGTCACTTAACTAGCTGTGATTTAGGGCACGTCAGTCTCTCTCATGCTATTTACTAATCTGCACAATGGATATAATTCTGCCTCCTCACAAGGTTGTTGTTATATTTTAGGTATTTGATTAATTGTAAAGCATTTTAATTTTATACATAAATTCTCCTTAGAAGTAAAATAATCTAAGTATAAAGAAGTATATAGAATTTGAGTAATAATGCTTGATATGTATATCTACATATCTTAAATCTCTACATTTTAAAAATAGGACATATATGTACATGGTATAAAATTCAAAGAGTACAATATGCAGTGAAAATAAATCTGCCTGCCACCCATTCCCTAGCCCTGTTCTTGTACACTGGTAAAGGTAACCCCTGTCAACACTTTCTTGTGTAGCTTTCTGGAGATGTTTAATTCACATACAATGTGAGTGTGTGTTTCTCACATCGATGTCTCTCTCCCTCTGTCTAAAAGTCAATTTTAAAGTTTTCATGAATTTAGCATTTTAAAACTTATCAGAAAGAAACAATTTCTCCTTAGCTGGTTTGGCTCAGTGGATACAGTGTTGGCCTGCAGATTGAAGGGTCCTGGGTTCAATTCCAATCAAGGGCACATACCAGGGTTTCAGGCTTGATACCCAGTAGGGGGTGTGCAGGAGGTAGCAGATCAATGATTCTCTCTCATCCATATTTCTATCTCTCCCTCTCCCTTCCTCTCCGAAATCAATAAAAATATTTTTTATAAAGTTATTTCTGATAATTTTTTATTATGGGCAAGGCCCCTGATTCAAGTTCTAGGAAGTTAAAGGGAGGGGCAGAAGTTTCTTATGAGCCTGATGTTAAAAATGTTTTTAGCTCATAGTAATTATATATCACTGAGTCACTTCTTGGGGTGGCTCATTCTGAACCCCCACACTGGCAAATTTGAGGGTCTAGGAAATAGGGGGAGGGGCTAAAAAGAAAAAATACAAAAGAACAAGAAAAGCCCTGACCAGTTTGGCTCAGTGGATAGAGCATCGGCCTGCGGACTGAAGGGTCCCAGGTTCGATTCTGGTCAAGGGCATGTACCTTGGTTACGGGCACATCCCCAGTAGGAGGTGTGCAGGAGGCAGCTGATCGATGTTTCTCTGTCATCAATGTTTCTAACTCTCTATAAAAAAATCAATTAAAATATTTTTTAAAAAATGTTTAAACCTATTAAAAAACAAAAAAAACATTGTCAGTAAAAAATATGTAAGATACAATTTCATTAAACATTATAATTAGTCATGGGTTAAATTAAAATATAGGTAATGCACCAAAGTTATATGGTGACAGCTCCTACCAATCTGGACATCACTGGTACTGGTGGAAAAATAAGGTTTATAATAGATTTCATTGGGCTGAAGTGTGAGTTGCATGATTTATAACCCTGTTCTACAGGAATCACTTTCCTCACTTTCATTTTTAGTATTCTCAAGTTGTCCTCAATATAGCCAAAAATTAAAATTCATTGGCAAATGTAATATAGTCCTCTAACCTTGAAAGGATCTCTAAACAAGTGAGGGGCCCTAACTTATAAGCTCCATCAGCTTTATAGTAAACTAGGGGCCCGGTGCACAAAAATTTGTGCACTCGGAGGGTGGGGGTCTCTCAGCCCGGCCTGTGCCCTCTTGTAGTCTGGGACACCTCGGGGGGGATGTCCACATGCTTGGCATGCCTGGCCAGCCTGGGTGAGGGGCTGAGGGCCCTTTTCAGGCTGTCCACAGCCCATTCAGGGTTCGTGCACTGGGGGGTAGGAG
>PVJC01019757.1:0-29884 GCA_004026665.1 Murina feae | reverse complement strand
CCCGCAGCCCTGGTCACAGCTCAAAAAAGAGAACAACATGCAGGGGAGGGCAAGAGTCTGAGAGATCAACATAGAGGGTGTGCCTGCTCCAAGCCTCCATGGTGTGCCTGGGGGCAGGCCCCCGGCAGGTAGACACACACAGGACGACTGCTCCGAGCCTCAGATGCGGCTGGGGGCAGGTCCCCAGTGATGACACACACACATACACACACACACACAAAAGGTGCCTGGCAGACTGGGGCCATCATAGGACATCCACTGAGGGGTCCCAGACTGTGAGAGGGCACAAGCCGGGCTGAGGGACTCCCTCCACCCCGAGTGCACAAATTTTTGTGCACCGGGCCCCTAGTTAAAACATAAAAGAGCAACTTAACAAGTAGTTATAAGAAAATAGCCCGGGGACCATTACACAGGTCACAAATAGAATCTTGACCCCGTCTTTATTCCTGACCTGTTCACAACCCTAGAAGTAACCACTTTCTTGAATTTATGTTAGTAATTTTGTTCCCTTTCTACATAGAATTACTACCTTTACATGCATTTCTAAGCAATACTTCAGTTTTGACTATATGTTATATATATACATACACATACACACACACACACAAAAGTAGATCTACAGTTATGAGTACACTAAACACAAGAGCTTATTCTTGTATTATTACTTACTAATTATTGCATTATTCATTTGTATTATAACTGTAAACATACTTTTGCCCTTCCCTGTCTATATAACGTAAGTATATATATGTGTGTGTGTGTGTGTATATATAGCATGTATGTGTATATAAACATATATGTAGGTGTGTATATACATCTCATATATGTTAAATCCCACTCTTTGCTTTCTTTGGTGTCTTGTTTTACTTGCTCAAGATTACATGTTATCAAAATTGCTGCACATGGTGTCAATTTGCTCACAGTCTGCTCACATACTATAATTTACCTGCCTATTCTACAATTGATATATTTGGATTATTGTGGACAGCGTTTTCATGACTCTCCTGCACTTGGAAGGCTTCTGTAAGTACATCCCTGCAAGGAGAGCCGCTGGGCATGGAATGTCTGTCTTCACATACACTAGATCACACGGAACTACTTACCAAAGTGATTGTACCAATTAATATGATGACCAGCAAGGCATCAGACTTCCTTTAGTCAAGCTCCTTATCCCCACTTGGTATTAACTAAGCTTTTGAGTTTTGCCAGTCCTGTGAGTGTCTAATTGTCTTTCATTGTGGTTAAAATGGACATTCTCCTGATTACTAGTAAGTTTGGCCATATTTTAATGTGTTCGTTAGCTATTTGGATTTCCATCCTTTGGTTTTCAGATTTTAAACCAACTGGAGAGTAGATTCTGATGTCAAACCCTGAGGGCTGTATCTACAGCTCTTCTTGGACAGAGCTTAACTTCTTAGTCTGCTAGTCTCAAGTGGGAACAACAGTAGTACCTGCCTCATTTAGTTTAAATGACATGATATACATACTTGGAACAATGTCTTCCCATAGGAAGAGCTCAGTAAATGTGAGGCATTACACCTCCATTGCCATCAATGTTCAAGAAGTATTTAGAATTGAGTTTAACCTGGTGCTCTACCAGTCCTTGCTGTGTGATTATGACCAGGTTAGTTTCTCTCTAGGCCTGATTTTTTTGTAAATCTGTGAAGTCAGAATAATGGTGAAACCTATTCTATAGGGTTGCTTTGAGAATTTAATGACACAAAATGTTAAAAACTTAGCAAACTGCGTGGGCCATAATAAATGTTCAGTTTATGATGCCTATTATTATTGTGATTACATTATACAGTGGAAAGTTCGGTTACAGAAATTCAGTATAATCCAACTGTAAAAAGGGATGTCTTGCCCTGACTGGTTTGGCTCAGTGGCTAAAGTGTCAGCCTGCGGACTGAAAGGTCCCAGGTTCTATTCCAGTCAAGGGCATGTACTTTGGCTGTGGGCACATCCCCAGTGGGAAGTGTGCAGGAGGCAGCTAATCAATGTTTCTCTCTCATCGATGTTTCTAACTCTCTCTTCCTCTCCCTTCCTCTCTCTAAAAAATCAGCAAAAAAAAGGGATGCCTGTGTGTGCACATAGACAAAAGATCTGGAAGGAAACCATAAGTATCTGGAAGTAGAGAGATTAATTTAATGTCCCCTTTGCTTATCTGCAAGGTACACAGTCTCCATAGTAAATTTGTTTGTTTTTGGAGGAGAAGAATGTTTTAATTTAAGCTCTAAGTGATCTGAATTATACTTGCCCAGACCTAGGAGAAGGGAGAAGGAAGGATTGGAGTGATGAGAGAAAGCATGGACTTAGAGAAGATTATGAATGAAAAATAGTTAAGAACTGGCAGACTGCTTATCTTCTCATTTCCAGAGCCAAGGAATTGCTTCATTATATGCTCCACTTCTCATATTAATAGCGGTTGTATATTCCTATAATCTTCATTCAGTATTGAATCCAAGTTTTCTTTCTTTTCAGATATTTTTTTTCTGGTTAATTGCTAATTAGAATCCTATAGGAGTGCTATAAAATGAGTGCTGGTGAGGGGTCTATTAGGTAGATTTTGCCAAGTTTTGGTAACAAGTTATTTTTGTAAAGAAAGATGACTTCCATCCGTAATACTTCTTAAGAGAGACTCCCATCCAAAAATCAAAGCCAAGGGCAACTTCTGGACAGAGAAACAAGAAGTCATTCTAACAGCTTGGCCTACTTAAATGGGCTTACAACCATTTAAGAACCACAAATAACATGAACAATTTTTCTCTTTCAGGAAGTAACTTGATTGTCTAAAGTCAGACAGACATTGATTTAATCTAGGCCATTTTCAATTACCAGCCATGTGATCTTGGGCAAATCACTTAGCTTCTTGTTTTCCTCATTGTAAAATGCGGATAATTACAACCTGTCATAAACGATTGCTGAGGGAAAAAAGTGAATGAGTAAATGAATGCAAAACATTTAACACATCATCTGGCCCACAGAAGGCTTGCTGTAAATATTAGTAATTGCTAATGATAAGCATGGAAATGGAGAGGCACAAGAGAACCTTGCCCAGATTCCAGTTTCTAAGCTCCATGTGGTGAAAAGACTAGACATGTCAATTTCAAGGAGAATTAAATTATATGGATCTTGTATTGAAAACTACTGGGGTGGGAAAATAAAGGTAGCCTCCCTTTCCTCCTCTCACCATGGAAACCAGGTCTAGAAAACCCAGATGCACATTTTCTGGTTTGGCTACAAGAAAACAGTCTTTCATCTGGAAGGAAACCCAGGTAACCTGCAGAATTAAACCCCTCAGACCAGCAGGCGTGGATAGTCCTTTATATCATTTGAGTACCGTGGGTTTTAGGCAGAAAAATAGGCTGAATTATATGTGTCCATTATTTCAGAAATGACAAAATAGATTTATTCTCTCCACTGATAATTGGAAGCCAGACCATTTGCAGTTGTTCAACTATCGGATAAAATGAAGCTCATTTTCTGCCATAGATTTCCTTCTCTCAGAAAGTGATGCAGTGCTGCACATGGGGGTTCTCTCTCCCTTTCTCTCTTCAGTCACAGGAGGAAAAAAATGAAATATCAAAAGAAAGTGGCATTGTCCTTGTCCTTGATTTCACATACAGATATCTGGCCTGTGAATTCCTCCGACCACCTCTAGCCAGTCCAATTCATTCCACCCCCGACTTAATTTAATGCCACCAGTTTAACCAGGGACAGCATCCACTGTAATCATCACAACTAATTAGGGTAAAAGCATGTCGTTTTCATTTTTTCCTCATCCATTCACTCTGGGTAAATTTTAAATATTCAGGTAAAACCCAGTTCCTCATCTTTCAAAAAGGAGAACTCATGGTATTGTGATAAAAGGGAAAACTAAAATTATAACTGTAAAGCGTTATAGACCTCTGCATGGACTGCCGTATTATGTAAATAGTGGTTATAATAACACATGTCACTTATTAGCATCCTACTTATGTCTACTTCTACAATTGCTTCTATGTTTAAACTCCTCTCACCAGAAAGTAAGCTCCATGGGCTGGAGACTTGGTCTGTGTGGCTCACTCCAGGGTCCCCAGCACCTGATACAGCACCAAGCACCCAGAGGCAGTTAGTAGACATTTATTGAATTAATATTCTTGGTTAGGGAGTGGGCAGATGCCATCCTAAATAATGCTGTAAAATAGTGTTTTTAAAAGGTAATGAGTGGTCCTCCTGAATCAACCTCCTAAATGGAGAACCCTGAGGCTCACCTGAGACATGAAATCAGAAGCTCCCCAGGTAGTCAGAGGGGGCCTTGTCATTTCCAGCTGCAACCTACAGGTGACTGGGGCATAATAAATGCTTTCTACAGGAATGGAAAACAAATGCCTTTCTCTGAGTCCAGACAGCTGTCCCCGAAGCCCATACCCATGTAAGGCTTGGTGCCGGCCATGGTGGTGATCTGCATCTCCCTGGGCAGCATGGCGGCGATGTTGAAGTCTGTGATGTGCACATGCCCTAGAGGGAGAGAAGGACCACAGAGAACATTAAGTCCATTCAACCCAGTGGAAGCTTAGTCCATAAATTCTTCTGTGCTTTGGGTACCAGCAGTAAAAGCTTAATCATTCTGCCTTCAAATCAGTATATTCTTCAATCAGCAAACTCTCTAGCAAACTGGGAGCCAGAACATGGTCCACAAAGATGAGTATCTGACTGTAAGTCTGCATTCAGCTTCAGAAAGTGTTAATTTCGGGGGGGGGTGTTAAGAACATGTGCTCTCATAATTCTACTTGGGCGATTTTTGTCCACAACATTTTAAGTTGGTATAACCTGTGAGTATCAACAGGGAACCAAGAGCTATGCAAAATATCAGATTGCCGATGGTCTCTTATGGGATCTTTTTTAAAAGAGAGAAACATTGTTCTTGTAAAGCACATACGAATGGAAATCCAGCAGCTCTTCGAATAGTGCTGCTTTGTGCAAGGTTGTTTTGTTATAAGATTGAGTCCCAGAAGGAGCTACTGTCTGCATGGAATTTGCATGTTTTTCCTATGTATGCACCCCAAAGATGTGCACGTGAGGTGAACTGGTATGTCTACATTGTCCCAGCACGAGTCTCTCTCTCTCTCTCTCTCTCTCTCTCTCTCTCTCTCTCTCTCTCTCTCTCTCACTCTCTCTCTCTCTCTCTCTGTGAGTGGCCCTGTGATAGAGGGGAGTCCTGTCCAGGGTTGGTTCCCACCTTGTCCTTGAGTTGCCTGGACAGGTTCTGACCACCCATGTCCCTAAACTGAAATAAGTGGATTGAAAAATCATTCTCTTATTTTTATTCATCTTTCCTAAATATATATATGTAGCTCACCTTTACTTCAATGTTTAATATTAGAAGTGTTTGGGTCTTTATTTAAAAATTTGGTGATGCTTTTTAAAATATATATATTTTATTGATTTTTTTACAGAGAGGAAGGGAGAGGGAAAGGGATAGAGAGTTAGAAACATCGATGAGAGAGAAAAGCATCTATCAGCTGCCTCCTGCATACCTACTGGGGATGTGCCCGTAACCAAGGTACACGCCCTTGACTGGAATCGAGCCTGGGACCTCTCAGTCCCAGGCCGATGCTCTATTCACTGAGCCAAACCAGTTAGGCTTGGTGATGCTTTTGTGACCAGAACATGCTATAGGAACTTAACTCTTCCTTGTGTCAATTAGCCGATAGGAAAACTGGGTTCCTTATGTCATTTTGTTTAAAATCAAAGTTTCCAAGAATCTCCTGATGACATAGGACTTAGTATATCTATTTCTTTGCTAGGAAAGAACCCCTTTTTAATCCTTGGTTGTTGTTTTTTCTGAAACAACATTAGTAGTTATTTTTGTTATTTTGTCTGTTAAGTTAGAATGCCCCCTAACTGTGCCCAATAAAATAACTCACCACAGGAAAGCAGGGAAGCAGTTAAGCTTTATTTACAAAGATGTTGTATAAAGACTTTCACACTGGGACCCCAGAGACTTGGGTCCTATCCTTACCTCTGTCCCTAATGCATTGTTCCTGTACTGAACCTGAGTTTCCCTGCATAAAAAAGTGGAGTGGGTGGACTAGCTGATCGCCTGGGTCTCTCTCAGCTCTAACATTCATGTCGTTGCTATGTGGGTCTAACACTTAAATCCAACAGGGAGCAGCACATCTGCAAAGTGCATTGGAGTCTTTGCACCGACAGTGAGAAGGAAGAAAGGGACTGCCCCAGGAGCGCAGGCAGATACGCTTGTTATGTTAGCTGTTGGCGTGAAAGTCATATGCTGTCAGAGGATCTGGAGGTGTTGGCATTTCCATTTCCATGCTTCCGTGGTTTCAGGGAGCTGTGGCTGTAATTGCAGGGGATGTCATCTGACTCTTCATCCGGGTCGCTCGGTCCATACTCCTCAAGCCAAACTTTACTATCTACTCTTTGATGGCATCCAGCTTGCTGCTAAAGATAAATGTCACTGCCTTTATTGCCTTTATAGCTAAAAGTCAGTGGGTGACTTCGGTAACTCACCCTATCATAGTGTAGGTGAGCTCAGTTTGTTCTCTCTGTTTCCCTAGGGGTCATGTTCAGGGCACTGCATCAGTGGTTCACAAGGTTTGAGATGCTGTGGTTGAGAGCCTGTTCTCTGGGGTCAGACTATTTGGCTTTAAGTCCAGGTTCTGTGACTAACAGGCCGTGTTGTCTTAGAAAGGTGGCTGATCTCTCTGTGAAGGTGGGATGATAATAATAGTCTCCTCCTGAGATTGTTGGGAAGATTAAATGAAATAATGACTGGGAGACAGCTCAGCATTTGGTAGGAAGTGTTCAACTGTTGCTGTTTGTCATGATCAGAAACTCCAGAGTTACATAAAGTACTGTGTGTGTGTGTGTGTGTGTTAATATGATGCCCACTTGATTTTAAGCACATTTGGGGGATCTGCAAGGGAGGAGCTATTAAGATAGCAAGCTTAGTTCTTTTTCACACCCTCAGACTAAGTTTTTGCCTTTCTCTGTTCCCCAGGACTAGGATGATATTAAGAAACCTACATTATAGATGATGCCATAATTTTGTCAGATATACCAGGCAGACAGTATTGTTCTTCCCGACACAACATTTATTTCCCAAATAACTTAAGAGCACAAGAATTTTAGACACTATGAAATTGATGGAATTGAATGTGGTGCTTAAATTAGCAGGATAAGAAAAAATATATATCAGGACAGCTGGTTAGGGGCCGTCCAATGTCTAATGCCTTCTCGGGCTCTGAACCAGAGAGGGAGACATTGGGGGAGTACAGCAGCTGGTATCCTCTAAATTAAAACATATTTAAAGGCAAATTCTGATGTGCAGGGAATGTTTATTCACACCATGGAAAGAGTCTCCACTTTATGAAAGGATTTTGCTCCTTTAGATATCAGTCTTTTCTGATGATTATGAACCAAGATGAATCAGGAAGAATAAAACAACGTTTCTGCTTGGTGCTGAATGAATATATATAAGGATTGTGGTATCATACACAGCTCACTTAGAGGAATGGGCACAGGAGGCAGATCAGAAATAGGCAATTATCCTTCCCGGTTACCAAGATCGCCAGGTAAGAGGTGCATGTGATGGCCTGTCTGGGGCAAAATATACATGTGGACAGAGGGAATAAATGAAACATGGAAAATCACACCAGAAGACCCGCCAAAAGGCAGGCATTGATTTGCAATTCAGTTGGCTCTCCCAAGAGCAACTCAACTGGGTGAACTGTTATTTTTTAAAATTTATCAGGGTGACATCAATGAATGAAATGATATAGGTTTCAAGTGTATAATGCTATAATACATGAGCTCAGGGTGGGAGATTACCAGGAATTGGTTTATTAAAAAATGGTTAATTATGGTCCCTGGGAAATGCCTGAAATCCTTAGTTTCTCAGAATCTGAGTAAATGGAAAATAAATAACCTTAAATTTTCCCCCCAGAAAGGGATCCCAAAACAATGTTTAGAGAAGAGCTCTCAATATTCTTTGTTTGCTTTTATCCATTTACATATCTAATCCTTAAGCAATGTTTCTCTTATTAACTGAAAAGATTCTTAAATGGAGTTCAGAATGAAATATAATACAGAAAATCCATCCCTGTATTAACTTATTATCCAAACCCAAAAACTTGAAAGAGAAAAGGGGTCATTGTAAACATACACTAGATAACAGGTGTAGTTGGGACGTCCCCCAGGCCGACTGTCCTTAAGCAACTGAACAAGGCCCTAAGGAAGGAAATTTACTTCATCTTTTTTATGTTGTTTTGTCCCTGTATCAGATAGTTCGTGAACACTGGATACTTCTTGAAAAGTGGATTTAGCTCCCTGCATACATGAAGGAAAGCAGGATGGGCTATTGACAGTGCAGTTACCTGAGAATTAGGGTTCAACAATATTGTTTACTAGTGAACACAAGACCCAGCTTTAGCTGGTTTGGCTCAATGGAGGGACTGCAGACGAAAGGGCCCCGGGTTCAATTCCAGCCAAGGACACATGCCCGTTTTGCAAGCTCGATCCCCAGTGCAGGATAAATGATTCTCTCTCATCATTGATGTTTCTATCTTTTTTTCCTTCTTCCTTCCTCTCTGAGATCAATAAAAAGGTAGAAAAAGTCTTCACTGGTTTGGCTCAGTGGATAGAGCGTCTGCCTGCAGACTGAGGGGTCCCGGGTTCGATTCCAGTCAAGGGCATGTACCTTGATTGCGGGCACATCCCCAGTGGGGGATGTGCAGGAGGCAGCTGATAGATGTTTCTCTCTCATCAATGTTTCTATCTCTCTATTCCTCTCCCTTCCTCTTTGTAAAAAAAAATTAATAAAATATATTTAAAAAAATAGAAAACCCCCACAACCCTGCCCCCCCCACAAGACATAACAAATAGACAAACAGAATCTTTGGTATTTCCCTTCTAGGATAAAAATAAGTCTTTAGTAAAGATAGGTAAGTACCCAGTGTTCACTGACTATCTGATAGAGATATAGCAACATAAAACAAGATGAAGCAGTCTCCATTTCCTTCCCTAGGGGAGAAAGCCCCTATTACCTCATGGATTCATACTAACATTTAACCTTTACTGAGTGATTTCCTTCTGGTAGATATTGCAGTCAAGCACTTTATAAATAGTATGTCAGTCTGTTTTTACAATGAGCCTAAGGGATAAATATTTTTTACCCTTAGAGGAACTAAGGTAGCAAAGGAAATTTAGGCAATCTGTTGACCCTCTCTGAGCAAGTGAGTGGGTGAATTGTTATTTTACTAAATTTATCAGGGTAACATCAATGAATAAGATGATATAGGTTTCAAGTGTATAAAGGTAAAATACATCATCTATATATTTCATTGTGTTCTAACCACCCAAAGTCAGGTCTCCTTCCATCACCATGTTTGGCTCCCTTTACCCTCTCCTATTTCCACTACCCCTCTTTCTCCCTGGTAACCAACATATGGATGTCTGTGTCTATGAATTTGTGTGTGTGTTTTCGTCTTGTTTGTTTGTTGTTTTCAGTTTTATATCCCACACATGAGTGAAATCATATGGTCTTGACTTTTCCCATCTGACTTATTTTGCTTAGCATAATATTGTCAACATCCATCCGTGTTGGCACAAGTGACGGTATGTCATCTTTCCTTAGGACTCAGTAGTATTCTATTGTATATACGTATCACATCTTCTTTGGTTTCGAACTTCAGCAAACTGGTTCCAGAATCCACAATTAATCTTTCATAAGGATAGTCCTTAAGGGTGGTTAAACTTGCAGATTAATTTATTTCTGGATCTTTCTCCCAACCTACAACCACCAAGTTGGCAAGAAACCATGAGGAGGTGAAAGACGTTGAATGCGAGAGGACAGAACGACCTCATGGTAAAATTAGGATGAAACCATGTTTGAGATCTCAGACTAAAACACTGTTCTCTGAAATGGAAGGTAAATCTTGAACAAATTTTGGTTGATAGCACCTGTATGTCTCCATTCAGAGCCCCAGTCAATGGTAGAGCAATATATTGTAAACAAGGACAACCAGGTGGGAACAGAACCCCAATCTGGGTTCTGCTTGACCAGCCAGCCATGCACTTTCATGAGACTGTGGTGGGCAGCCAAAGCACCTTTTTCTAAGTTGTGCAAAGATGGCCTCCATAGGCTATGGGAGGCCCTCTCCACAACCGTGAAGCTCTGTAGAGTTTATGTGCACCAGGGAGAGCTAGTGTGTGAGCAAAAGTCACCTTCATGCTAAGTCTCCCCATAGCTCACATTTCTGAAATCCAGAGAATCTGTTCCCAAATGTCAGAAGCAGTGAAGGGAAGGAAGAAATTCGGCGTTGAAAGTGGAAAATCTTTTTAGACAGTCTGTAAATAAATAATGACCCCGACCTTTGAATTTAGAGGTCATACGCAGAAGTGTTTTTTAACTCTCTGAGCACAGGTGGGGACGGGCAAATCAGGTTCAAATGCAACTACGTAAATAAGTGACGAGCCGTGGGTGGTACTTGGAGTTTCAGGCCCACTTGCAAGTCCTTTCTGTTAAAGTCGTATGAGTGAGGAGCTTTGCAGATTCATGACTCATCTAGCAGCTTCCTGAAAAGAATGAGGATCTTATTGCCACTGAAACATTGATACCTTATAGTCTGCTCTGATGGATCAATAAATCCAAATGTGCATTCAAATAAATATTAGAAGGAGAATAGACACGTTTAATCATTGTTGGCAAAAGCTTGTTCGACATGGCATCTTTAATCAGTGTTTTTTGAACTTCTGGCATTCATTTCTTCACCTTCATGGTTCTTCTTGTATCCCTATATCATGTTTCTATCTGGGTACCACATATACTGTCATCTACTTTATATTTTTCTTTAAAGTGACTGATTTTTTTTTCAAAAAGAAGGAAGGAGGGGGAGAGGGAGAGAGAGAGTGAGAAACAAACATCTATTTATGTTGTTTCTCTTATTTATGCACTCATTGGTTGATTCTTGTATGTACCCTGACCAGGGATTGGACCTGCAACCTTGGTGTATTGGGATGAAGCTCTAACCAACTGAGATACCTGGGCAGAACCCTTGTTGATTTTTTCTTGAACAGAAAACTTGGTATCTCTTCTGCAAATGTAAAACCAATTTGCCCTCCTAATAAGGAAAGCATAAAAGTGGGTGCAATGCCAACAAAATAGTATTCCAGATTTATAAGGAAATACTATTACCTGCCTAATGTTCTGAGTTTGAGGCCTGTTCATCTTTATTAAAAAAGGAGATGATGGTCGTAAAGATAGTAAGGCAAACCAGCACCAAAAAAAACTGTAATGATTTTCTTGAAGAAATGAGTTGGAGTGGAAGGACATGGAAAAGAGAGTTACTTTCTCATTATGTAAATTCAGTGTTATTTAGTGTATATTGGTGTATTACACCACTACTGTAAATACTAAACTTTCTTTAGGTTATCCCTCCCACTTATAAAATGGAGTGTGCACTCAGGACAATGTGGCTCAGTTGGTTGAAGCGTCATCCTGTGCACCAAAGACTCACAGGTTCCATTCCTACTGGGGGCATATGTGTGTGTGAGGCAACCGATAGATATTTCCCTCTCACATCAATGTTTCTCTCTCTCTCTCTCTCTCTCTCTCTCTCTCTCTTTCTCTCCCTCTCTCTAATGTCAATAAAAATATATCCTTGGTTGAAGATTAAAAAGAAATAAAATAAAATGGAGTTTGTACATGAAACTCAAGTCTATCAAGCAAGACACCTTTTCTACGTGTAATACTCCTTAGCTGGGGATAATCATCAGTGTTTTATATACAAGTCTAGTTGGTTGCAAACAAATCACTTACTTACCATGTTCATCAAGCAAAATATTATCAGGCTTCATATCCCTAGGGGAGTAAAAAGAAAAGAGAAAGTTGCTTATAATAAAACAAACAGAACTAAAGGAGAAAGTGCTCAAGAATGCTAAGTAGGGTTGAAATAATGTACTGGTCCCTCATTACTCACAATCTTATTAAATTCTCACAGTGAATCTATGAGACAATGACCATGAACACTCCCATTTCTAGATCAGAAAGCCAAGGCTTAAAAAAGTTAAGTAACTTAGGCCGGGGTCAGAGATAGGAAATGGAAGAACTGGGCTTTGAGCCTGGGTCTCTCTCATTCAAAAGCTCAGACTCTTAATTTCTATAGCATATGATATCTAAGTATGTAAGTATAGCTCCGTAGGGTCTTACAGGCATTTAAATTATCATAAGATATTAGTACTAATTATCATTTATACGAATTTTCATCTGTGTAAATCTGGGATGAATGTAAAGACCCTATAAAATAAACAAAAAAAGCTCTATAATGCGAGTTTATTTTTTAAAATATTTTATTGATTTTTTTTTTACAGAGAGGAAGGGAGAGGGATAGAGAGTTAGAAACATCAATGAGAGAGTAACATCGATCAGTTGCCCCCCTGCATATCTCCTACCGGGGATGTGCCCGCAACCAAGGTACATGCCCTTGACCGGAATCGAACCTGGGACTCTTCAGTCCGCAGGCCGATGCTCTATCCACGGAGCCAAACCAGCTAGGGAGCAAGTTTATTTTAAACATGCAGGGATTAGAATTTCACTTAGGATGATGCTATAATTCTCTAGTTACTTAAATAAGTATTATTCCAGGGGTGAAGGTGGTTGATTAAAAGATTTGGACCAGTCTTCCGTGCTTTGGTGAGACACTTAAATCCCTAGAAGGGAACAAAACCTACCCTGTTCCAGTAAAGGAAGTAGCTTCATGATAGCTACTTAGAGGAACAGCATATAGAGTTTTCAAAATTCTGCTGAAACGAATATTGTAAGCAGTGCCCCTCAGTCAGAGAACAGCGGTGCTGTGCTTACCACCCTGGTCCTCCACTCGCAGGTTTTACAGCCCTTCCCTAATGCACCATTAGAGCACTTCAGCCTAAATTCACAGAAACCATTAAGGAAGAAACTCTGAAATCGGTTTTGGGAAAACCCTTTCAGCCCAGTTAAGTGGCTTTTATGTCACTTGAATAAGGTGACCTTGGTCTTTGACAGACCAAGATTGTCAGGGTCCTCTTTTCTTAAAAATATTATTGAATAACAAGCCCCTTACCTACGAACAGAACCAAGTATATGCTGACCCCAACATGCAGCTGCATGGATAGTTTCATGAACTTCGAGTGTCTTCTAATTTAGCTTGTTAGAGTCTTACCATCATTCTGGATTCATAAGTGATCATCTGTAGCTGTGGCAAGTTTTTCTCTGGTGCCGGGCGCAATTTTCTAAAAAGATAGAGTGTAGGGGATTTCCAACTGCGTGCTTCTATGGCTAATCTCTCCATATTGCATATTTTGCCCCAAACTCTTTGATGGATCCCATTATTTCAAGAATTATCAAGTTCAAACTCACTTATATGGAATAAAGGCCCTTTTCTCATCTGGCTCCTATCCTCCAGGCACATGGAAGCACACCAGTCTCCTAAATGCTCCCTACATCCCCCCACCTTCTGCCGTTCCTTCACCAGAATCAGAGCCCTCTCACCACTGCAACCAGACAGTGCAGATTCATCCTTCATCTCATAGCTCAGATGCCCCTTCCTGCAGGAAGCCTTTCCTGATTTCCCAGTTCTTAGTCAATGGCCCCTTCTGTGTGCTCTGCAGAGTACACTTCTTCCATCATCACATTTACCATTTATATTTATTTTGTTCTCCAACTGGATCCTGAATTCCTTGATGTCAGGGAGGGTTTCTAAATTAATGTCATACTCCATCACATAGGCTCACAGTGTCTGGTGGCCAGTAAATGAATGACGCTATGGTACTAGGAAAATGTCTAGTGCACTCAAGGTTAATCCTATCAGCATCTACCAGAGCACTAACGACAGTGCACCTCCGAACACTCTACAGTTGAAAGTTTGGGGTAGACCAGATGCTAGGCTCTTACCACCCCTTTCAGACCTGCATTCAATGAGCACCAGTTAGTATTTGCCCAGTGAAGAGGAGGCCCCAGGAGCACAGCTGGGAAGGAAGGGACTTGGATGTAGCGACACCAGCATACTGACTCCGTGGCCTGGATTTATGAGGGCTTGCTGGGGAAAATGAATTGCTCTGGATTTAACACTTTATGAGCTTCTATGAATCTCTGAGCATCATATCATTTTTTTATTAATGCTACATATCATTATACCCACTATTTGCCCAGAAATAAAAGATGATGCTTAAAGAATAATACAGCGATCAGAGAGGTAGCAATTAATGTGTCACTTCCAACTTCAATCTCATATTCATTTATTCATCAAATGTTTATTTTAATAAGTCACTATGCTAGGACTTCAGAAATATAAAGACAACTGAGATATAGTTCCTGTAGGGATGAAGAGAATAAGACATTCACAAGGAACCATGCAAAAAGGCTTAACATAGGAAGAGTGTGTGTTTACTACTAAATTCAGAAAAAGAATATGTGACTATTTAAAAAGAAAAAGTGGACTTTCTACCTAAAAATATATAGGCATAGATTCTAAGTACATAGTTTTCCCAAAATGTGACGAGGTGCCTTCTAAGTCACTACAGGGTCAGCTGCAGAATGATAACATTATTTCTTCATACGCCAGGAGAAAGAAAATGGAAAGAAACCCAGTATGCTATATAAAAATTCCTGCTGGAACAAGTTGAGACTTTTCTAATTCTGAAACTTAGCACCACTTTGTTATCTTTTCAAAGAATCCTAAATATGAAGTAACTTATGCTAAAATGTTTCTTTCACTTAAGGCAATCTGTAATGTAGTTTCACTTAAGGTGACATAATATGGTTTCACTTAAGCTCTGTAATACGATTTAACTTGATGGCTACCACACCTGGATATGTTCAGAGTCACCAGGCGGGCGCGCTTTAAAAATACATGGATTCTGTGACCTACCTAGCTCAGTCCTGTAGCAATTGGACTCTCTGTGGATAGGCCCAGGCATCTGTCCAAAATAGACTCTTCTAGACCTTCTTATGTACAGTCACGTTCAGAAATACCATCCAGGCATGGTTCACATCCAAAAATAGCAACTTGCTTGTAAAATGTGAACCTCTTACCAGCTTATCCATGAATGCAAAAGTGTTAGAAAAGTATCACACCTACCTCTCTGGACAAATTCTTTGGTTAAAACGTACATGGGAGTCTCTTACAGCCTACATACCATTAGCAGGGAGCTAATGATGACAATGTCTGTGTGGGCATTCCATCTAATACCTTAACCTCTTGTTTCTCTGACTTTCCTCCAATCTTTTCATCTATCCCATCCAATTGTTTCCTTGTCCCCATTTCTTTAACCATTCCTCTTTATTCTAGCCTACCCGCTGCCCAGCATGACACCCCATCCAATACAATTCCCAAAACTGGCAAGTCTGACACACTGAGACCATCAGCTTCTCAGAGAAAGGACATCTTTTCTGTATTGCTCAATGGTGAAGCGCCCAGGCTCCCCAAAGTGCCCAGGACAAAGGAAGTGCTGAAGTAAATATTGGTCATAAAAAAGGGTGAATCTGGTTCCTTGATGTCTCAGACTTCTGGAAAAATAAGCCATGTATTCTTTTTTCCCTTAAAAAAAGAAAAGAAAGAAAAGAGCAACTCCTACCCTCCACCCTCCAAAAAACAACAACAAACAACTCTCTATGCCAGATGTACTATATTTACTGTTAGTCAACTAAACACTTGATCGTTTTAGTACCTGGATGAGTATATACTCGAGTAAGAGTGATAAAGCCGTGATTTCTGCAGTCTGAGCCCCCAAGTGCAGAGGGGAGGTTCTAGAATGTGGGAGTGGTTAAGTGTAATCCTAGGCACACACACCCTAGAAACTCTTCATGGCATCTTGATTGGAAGAAATGGAGCAGGTCACACTCTGCTTTCTCAGCTGGCTTGTACTGTGGGAACCAGAAACAGCATGTGCAAATGTAATGGGCCTATCCACAGAGAATCCAATTGCTACAGGGTCGAGATGGAAACTGATATACCTGCCGTTCTCACCTGAATGACTTTCCAGGACATCAGCAGAACTTAATAGGCTAATTACATCCTTTCATGGCACCTACCCTGGGATCAAGTCACTCACCCCGCAATCCAATATGAGGTGTTGTGAGAACAGAGAACAAGAAAATCAGTGTATCCAAACCCAAATCAACTCCCTCCCTGTCCCCCAGCTTTCCGATAGGTTCTCAGTTTTAGTTCAATTCTCTGTTACATAATGGTCTCCTAGGTTGTGTCTTCAAGTTCTTGAGAGGGGAAAATATCACACATATAGTTCTATAGTATATTCTTTAGGGTGTCACCCAAAGGCTATTGGTCACATAAACAGATCTATATTAAAAAAAATTGTTTGGAGTGGGAGAGTGTGAGGAGACATTAGAAGCAGAAACACAGTTTGGAATAGGAGATAGAGGTGAAAATTGCTAGGATTGGATTATTACAGACCAGGTCTTATCTTCCATAGTTATTACAAAATTATTGACTGTATTCCCTGTGCTGTACTTTACACCCCCTGTGACTATTTTGTAACCACCAATTTGCACATCTCAATTCCTACTCCCTTTTCGCCAAGTCCTCCAATCCCTCTCCCATCCACCAACCATGAAATTGTTCTATATGTTTCTAAGTTTGTTTCTGTTTTTTGTTTGTTTGTTTGTTTGTTTGTTTTTCAGATTCCACACATAAGTAAAATCCACATATTTATTCATCTGCAGTCCCACCACTGTGCCTCCTTCTCTGGCTTTAGAGCCAGGGTCTGGTTTCACACAGTCTACACTCATATGCTAGGGCTACCAGTCAGGAGCTCCGCACATGATTTAGAATTTATTAAAAGCTCAGCACAGGCTAGTTAAATGTTAACCTGGAAGTGAGCAGTTCTTTGCCTTTCTCACATGGGTTTTTATGAATGGGTGGCCTTGTGTGAAAAGCACAATTTCAAAGTTCCTTGCAGAATGGCCCGATACATGATACAGAGAAGGCAGACTCTCCTGTTTTCACAATGTGTAATTCATGCTCATTCATTATTCCGTAGCTTGGGAGCAGGTGCTCAATAGAACATATCAACCTAATACCCTCATTACCGCATGGCCGTTTTGTTCCTGAGGCTCAGTGGCCTTTCTGCTCTGGGAGTTAAAAACAGAACCTGGGCAAGGGCTTGTGAGCTACTGAAGCGAAGACTTATCAAACCACAAAGAAAGGGCATTTTCTTAACCACCCCAGAGAAAATAGTAGCCTGAACCCAAAATCTATTACCCCACTGCAGTGAACAGAAAACATGATCAATATATGGCACTTCTGTTATAGAGAACGGGCAAATAGCAATATTAAAATATTTCCTCTAATCCCCTTTTAATGTGCATGAATTTCGTGCACTGAGCCACTGGTGATCAATATATGGAAGGAAGAAAGCCAGCATCAAGTGAAATAGGCACAATAGAAGTAATCAAATAATCTCTCACTCTTTTGGGCCTTTTAATGTTCTCATGCTGGAATTGCTGATTTGATCATTTGGAAAAGATTTAACTTCCCTTCAAGATATTTAAATGCAAAACAAAATGCTATTTTTTTAAAAAACCAAAAGCACAAATAGCTGAAATATCTCACCAAATATGAAATACAGAAGTAAGCAAAGATAGTTTCCAGGCAACATAAAGTAGGTTATCATATTCTAAAGCTAATGGATTGAACTACCATAATTTTACAAGCAATTCTAACCGCAGCTAAAGAAGCAAAGATTGAAATCTTAGCAGCTAGGAAAACGATTAAAATATACTGTATTAGTTTGCTACGGCTGCTGCAACTAAGTACCACAAACTTAGCGGCTTTAAAAATAAACCAGAGATTTATTGTCTGGAAATTCTGGAGGCTAGAAATCAAGGTGTCTGCAGGGCCCTGTTCCCTCTGTCATCTGCAGGGGAGAATCCTTCCTTGCTTCCTCCCAGCTTCGGTTGGTTTGCTGGCAATCTGTGACCTTCTTTCCAACTCTTCATTTTCACATGGAGTTTATCCTGTGACTCTTCATTTCACCTTCCTTCTGAATATGTTTCTCCCTGTGTCCAAATTTCCTGCTTTGATAAGGACACCAGTTACATTGGGTTAGGACCCTCCCTAATGAACTAATTTTACTTGATTACCTCTGTCAAGACCCTATTTCCTATTAAAGCCACATTTTGAGATATTGGGGGTTAGGACTTCAATATATCTTTGGGGAGGGGGGACACACACAATTTAACCTAAAACACCAACTAAAAACTAACGTTCATTGCTATTGGGTAAATAGCACTAAAGAGCTCATTTGACCTTGAGGATGTCTATTATTTCATAAGAGTAAGACTAAAAAAGCCTAATATGAAGGGTCGGCTCTTTAAATCAGATAATCCTACCTTTGAATCCGGCCTTAGTATACTAACTATATGCTATTGAGCAAGTGACTGAACCCCATCATGGTATTGTTGACTTTTTTAAAAATATATTTTATTGATTTTTTTTTTACAGAGAGGAAGGGAGAGGAATAGAAAGTCAGAAACATCAATGAGAGAGAAACATCGATCAGCTGCTTCCTGCATACCCCCTACTGGGGATGTGTCCACAACCAAGGTACATGCCCTTGACTGGAATCGAAACTGAGACCCTTCAGTCCGCAGACTGATGCTCTATCCACTGAGCCAAACCAGTCAGGGCTTGTTGACTATTAAAATAGGCAGTGTGTACAAAATGCTTATGAGTGTGGTGCCTAATTCTTGATATATGCATAAGTGATAGCTCTTCTTCAGTCATTAATAAAATGATGTATGTACGTTGTAGTATAAATTAAATGGTTAGGTGCTGGTGAGCAGAAAGGAGTAAACACCTTCTGGAATTAGCAGAACATCTCTCTAGATGACTCATTCCCACAGGCTTCAGAGAGCTGGGGTGTCACTGTGTTGGCAAGTTCATTTCTCAGGAGCTCACCTGTCACTTAATGATCATTGACAAAAATGATCAGCTGCAGAAACATCTTATTTTTTCATCCCAAATACCATTTGAGGAAAATAAAAATGTGACTTCCAGGCTATTACCCTGTGTGCGAGTCAGACAAAAAGGTGAAACTCAGCCTAGAAGATCTCTGCCTGTAAAAGACCTGGGTTCAAACAAATACTGTTGGTTTACAACTGAATTGCAAATAACACCTTGATTAGTAAATGTGCTGGAAGCTGTTTATTACACCTCACTGTCACCTGCTCTGTAGACAGTCCATTTCCCTCATGCAGCCTTCTTGGGGAGAAGTGGGAGTGTGGTAGAGAACAGGACAATGAGACCATACTTTGAAGAGCATCCTACCAGTGCTGAGAAGAAATCACCCTAGACTCTTTGTTATGAAAGAAGTACTCTCGATCATTTGACCCTTTTTAATAGAGGAGTTCAAAGCTATGTTTAAGCTCACAGAGACAACTGGTGTCAGAGTCTGGATTAGTACAACTTCTTTAGAGGAAGTATGGTAGACAGACTTTATGATGACCCCATGATCCCCACCTCCTAGTGTTCAGGTCTTGTATAATCCCAAGCCCCCGAGTTTGGGATGGTTGCATGGCTTGCTTCTGACCAACATTATATGGCAAAGGCTGATAGAAGGTCACACTTGTGATGGTGATATATTATGTCATGTTATTCAGTGACATATACTCTGCCTTGCTCACAGACTCACTTCAGAGTCTTGCCCTCCTCACTGAATTTGAAAAAACAAGCTGCCATGAGTCCTATAGGCTCAGAGAAATGAATTCTGCCAACTTCCTGGTTGAACACAGGAAGTGCACTATTGCCCAGTCCAGCCTCCACGAAAGAGCCAAGGTCTGGCCAATGCCTTGCTTGCAGCTTTGCAGAGAACCCAGCTCAGATGTGCTAAGACTTCTGATGCAAGGAAAGTAGAAGATAGTCAATGTGATTACATGTGTGGTCATTTGTCGTCCAGCATAGAAAACTAATAACTGAAACTAATGGGGGAAAGCCACACATACCAGGGGCATGCAGTAGGAACGTGTGGAAGAAATTAAAAATTGCTGAAAACAAGGTTTCCCAGCAACCTTTACCACTTCTGTTCACCTAAGGATTATTGTGTATACTGCCCTCATTCATTGGTTCAAGTGTTGATTTATTCAGCAACCACTTGGGATTAGGTTACAAACATGAGTGAGGTGTAGTCTCCGTCCGTAGGGCTTAAGTTCAGGAGGAAAAGAAACCTTTTTATAAAAAACAACAACAGTGTGTTCCAGGGGCAACAATTAAAAGTATGATCGTGACCATTGTGAAGATGCAACTGTGTGAGTGATGTGTGTTTGTGTGTGTGTGTGTGTGTGTGTGTGTGTGTGTGTATAGCTCAGGACATACACATACATCTCTGCTTGTTTGCTTTATAGTACATATCACCAAATTATAAACCTTTCTGATGTCAGTATTGAAGTGTTTACTTGACTCCCTTTCACTCTGTAATATTATCAATACTGGACGACAGAGGAGCTGTCTGTCCTTTCACCATAGGAGGTCAGCACTGAGAACACTGTCTGGCAAAGGAGCTCAAGAATCAGTTTTTGAATGAATATTTATGACAGAAACATTATTCCTAAATTTTTTCTTTCACTATCAAGATGATGATTTCTAGAGAAATGACAGGAACTTCTCACAAGTAGCTACTGCAATCCAAAAGGGGATGCATTACAGAAGCTCTGAGATGAACCCGGGAGTCGGTTATTATTTCCCATCATTTCAGCAAAGAAGACAAAGGTGATGAATAAAAATTTCATCTGTCTGTTTTTTGACAATCATCAATTTTCTTATTCCTACTTCAACATACCTGTAATCAATTAGAAATAAAATTTTTGAGACTCTCTCAGCTGTACTGTCATTATTTATACAAATTTCCTAATTATATTTTTATCCTACTCCTAGAGAAATTTAGAAATTAAGGAGTTATATCTTCATTAGAGTGGGGGTAATTCCAAGAAAGAGGAAGAGACAATCACACATCCACTCAACTGGTATTTTGATCCAAGATGATTTACTGTTTAAGTGTCCTACACAATTAATCTCATTCTCTTAAATTCATAATTGAGTCTTCTTTGACACCTGATAAGGGAGTGAATACATATTTATCTTTGGACTGTAATAATTACTTTTCATCCCATTATTTTATATCTAAGAGACTGTGGCAACCAACGAATTAAATAGTATTATACCATAGGAGGGATTGTAATGACTTTTATTTTCCTGATTTAAAAAAAAAAATCCCACAAATAATCACTTTGTCCATGGTTTAAAATCTTCATTCACCAATTTAATGTAAGTAAAGAGGAATACTGAATTAGAATCTAGCTATAATTTGGAAACTGAAGCTGACTTTTAAAGCTGTCCTCATAGAAAAACATTTGACTTCGTGACTAAAAAGAAAACTGCCTAATTGTACAGTTGCAAATGAATGGTTATTATGCAATCCGTGTCTTTCACAACAAGCATAGAAAAGAACAATTCAAAAATTGAGGGAAATTAGCTAAATATTCTACAAGCTTAGGAAAGTACAGAAAAATGTTCAAGTCTGGGGATTTTTAGAAAATCCACAAACAAAAATAAAACTCCATGTCTCACTTGGAAATCATGTCAAGAAACAGGACCTATTGTATTTTTAAAAAATAAACGAGTCTAGACATTGTTGGCAAGAAAGTCAATACGGGCAAAAAAAATTAAAACAGCCCATCCAAAGTTACCACCCAGAGACAAATAAGTATTTTTACTCATTTAGCTTCCTTTACAAGGACTAGAATCTTCTTCCCGCTCTGGCTATTAAAATCCTTTCTAAACCCTGAGCTCTCAAGAAACTTTGTTTTGTTACCCCAACCATTTTCTTCTCTGAAATTCTTTGGTCTTTCTTGCACAATTCAGCTTTTAGTTTTAGGCTATTCTGTCTTCTCTTGGTTCCACACATATCATCTTCCCTGCACAGCGAGACCGTGGGAGCCTCAGGCAGGTGGTCATGAGCCTTACAAACTATATCCTTGACTGTGCTCAACATCTGTAGGGCGGAGAGCAGCCAAGACCTCTGCATTTCCATCAAGCGATGCCTCACCTACTTGTTAGCTAAGTTATTTTCTGAGCCAGCATTTCATCAGCTGTAAAATAGGGACAATCACACCATCAACCTCCTGGGTTGCAGGCAGATTGGGCGAAATAGTTCACGATTGCTTAGCAGAGTTCCTGGTACCCAGGAGGCCCTCAGAAAATGGCAGTCTTCTCCCCACATTTGCTGACTGTTATGAATAATCAGGAATCTTCTACCATGTCCAGAGACAAAATGTTTTTCATCTGAAATTTGGAAGTCACATATTTTACAGCTGCAGGTTTATGCAGATGGTCTTGTCTGGGGAATCCTACTGTATTTCAGTGATCCCCCCCCCCCCCCCCCGCTCAAATCCAAATCTTGGATCTCAGGAGGTGTCTTACCATCCAGTCTTCCAAGCAGCTAAGAGATGATATTTTGTTTTATTTTCTTAGAGTCAATGAAATCCAGCACAAAGTGATTGATTCTTTTGAAGAAAGAGATTTTAAAGAATTATATTCGGAAGTTTCTATCTCTCCTTCTACGTGCTCTTCATGCTTTTAACTCTGACCCATCAGCTCCACTCTCAGAGTGCCACCATCCCTGTCCTTTAAATGTCATAGACAAAGAGACGCTGCTCAATTTCACCATGGCCATGTTTTCTAAGCCTTTGACAGCATTTCAAATGGATACCACTTCAAACTGACCCCTGGTACTCTGAGCACAGAAAGTATGGTTATTAGAGCTCTCTCACAATTAAAATGCCTATCTGGTCATGACTATTTTGGAAAGTCTTCATGATATTGATATATATCCTGATTTTCCCAGAATATTTTTTAGTTTTGCCTATTGTCCCAGCATAATTATTAACAGCAATTCCTTTCATCCTCAGGCGTACTGTACTCTGGTTTGAATGATGGATGATAAGATTTCCCAAGGTGAAAACCAAGGTAGGTCCAAAATTTCTCGTTTTCACGTCCTCTATTTTAATTTTATATTTGTTATTTGTAACGTTGTGCTTCTGGTCAACTATTCATTTGTGTGGTTCAAGCAGTGTTCATTCCTTCATATTTTACTGCACATTGATTATACAATGAAAAGCAAAATATACATGACCCTAACACCTGGAGTTTACAACTTAAGAAGAGCAAACAGACATTAATTAATTACACATCATAAATGTCACATCTCCTCGGGAGAGGTGCCAGAGATGCTCTGACTGTGACATGAGGAGGTGGGTGGGCCTTGCAGGCAATAGAAATGCCCCTGCATTGTTTGTTTCTTACCAGGAGCATGTCATCTCATTCTAACATAATGTTCAAAATGTCACTGAGTTTGCCTTCCATTCATTTGCTATGATGCAGAGACATCTCAGTACAAAGAGGCCTTTCCGAAGTCAAGCACGAAGTCATAACCATGGGTGTGTAAAGGGCAGCGAACAGAAAGTTAATCTTGGTTTCTTACTAAAAAGGCAAAACGATGACGGGTGCAATAAACAGGCAGAGGACAGAACAATGATATTTGGATTAGGGACCCACGGTATCAAGTTTTCTGTTTTGTTTTGGGTTGGGTTTTCCGCTCCGGAATTCCTCTAGGAGCACAGTTCTAAGCCTACAGCAAAAGTGCTCAGAGCATCTCACTCATGATGACAGGGAAAATGAAGCTCAGAGAAAGAAGGCATAGAACCCACATTCAAACAGAGAAAGGAGAAGGCTAAAAGGCTTGGTTTCCCACAGGTCCTGTCTCCTTGCTGAGATTTATAATGTCAGCAACCAAAACAAACAGTGGTTGGCCATTGGTGGGGAGGATGAGTGAGCACGGAGGCTCTGGGAGGGACTCCACAGGCTACGAATAAGCAACTTCTCCTGAGAAAGAACTGTGGGACAGAAGAAACCAATGTGGGAGCTGGTGGAAGAGAAAGACCGCTGGGAACAGGATTCTAGTTATTGACAAAGCACCAGGTGTGTAAATTTACTTCCCACATCATGATTCACTGGTCTGCTTCCTACTTATCTGTTTTTCCGAAGAGCATATTTACAGTACAAATAGGCCCTTCCAAAGACAGGAAATTAAATCATAACTATAAAGTGTGCAGGGCCACAGCCAAAATAAAAAGAAAAAAAATATTGGTACATGGTGCCTGCACAGAGAATCTATAAATTATTATGCTGCCTCTTTACTAATCCAGATTCCACATAAACATTAACTGCTGTTCGGCAAATATTTTATCTAGCCAAATGTTTACTAAATGAGACATGATTATCCTTAAAAACTCAGCAAATTCTTCAAGGAATAGAGATGACAGTGGTGGTCACATGTGTTGATATTTCATTTAATGATGTGTAATGAATGCAAGTTGAGGTAGCAGACGGAACTCTGCCTCTAGGATCAATAAGCCTAAGTTTAAATCCTGGCAATGCCATTTGTTGTCTGATTGTCCTTGACAAATCTTTGAGCCCTGGTTTTCTCATCTGTGTAATGGCGATATTATAATGACATGAGGAGTCCATCTTCAGTTCTGAGAATTTAATAAGATACCATGTGAAAGTACTTAGCAATGCCTCACATGTCATTAGGAAATAGTAGTTGCTTTGATGGTGATTGGCTTCAAAATTCCCACCAGTAACCTAGGTAAAAATTGAATGTCTCCTAATCATGGTATTCTCATATTTATACTGATCTAACTGCATCTGCTCTGTTCACGTATCACAAATTATTACAGTGATCAATTGATATGTCACATAGGAAATCCTCATTAAAACTACCACTTTCTTTATAAATGTAAAGTATTATCTTTCCCCTCTATTGTCTCCTTGGGTTATAGCTGCCTTGTTATAGTTCACACTTAAACAACACAGGTTTGAACTGTATGGATCCATTTATATGTTGACTCCCCCCATAAATACACGGTTGGCTGTTCTTATCCCAGAGTCTGGCACCTGCAGATTCAACCAACCATAGATCGAAAACAGTATCTTCTGTCTACAGTTGGGAATCCTCAGATGCAGAGAGCAGACTGTAGTCCATTTTATTTAAGGGATTTGAGCATCTGTGAATTTTGGTATCTGAGGTCGGTCTTGGAAAAAACTTCTCCCCCTCTTTCCCCTCTTCCCCGATACTGAGGATACTGAAGGACCACTGTTGTTAACTTTTGGGGGAGCCAAAAGTGATATGCAGGTTTTCATTGATAGGGGGTTAGCATCCCTAACCCCTCCCCCTCTTGTTCAAGGCTCAACTGTATTTGTTTTTATTTAACACAAATGTCCCAAGTGAGTGAAATAGGTAGTTTCACTGCTGATAGGTAGTTAGGACTCAAATGTTTTCCCCAGAAACTTTCTTTCCTATGAACTTCTTCATTGCTATTTCAATTAATCCATTTAATATTTATTAAGTTTCTGTATGTCATCTTTCTCTTCTTCTTCTATGCTTAGTTAGAAGATAGCACCAATATTCATTGGTTCTGGTCTTGAGGCACAATGTGCTCAGTTGTCTTGTTCTTTAATCTTCAAAAAATAAGGCCAAAAACCTACCTCAAGAAATGGATGTAAGAACTGGGTGAGGGTTAAATATCATGTTCAACAAGGACCCATTGGAACGCAGCAGGTACTGAATTCTCTCCTGTGCACTCAGTCCACGGCTGTCCCCTTGGACTTGACTGACCTGTGAATGATGCGCTGGCTCTGCAGGTAGTCCAGGGCCAAGGCCAGCTCACAGATGAAGAGCTTTACGGTGTCCTCCTCGAAACGGACGTTCTGCTGTAGGTGATACCGTAGGTCCCCGCCCAGCAGGAGGTCCACCACCATGAACATGTCTTCCTCATCTTGGAAGGAGTACCTGGGATCGAGTCAGAAAGGAAAATGTGTCCAATACAGTTACACACGAAAGAGTCCCAGAAGTGAAGACACCATTCAGATCCAAGCAGCGTGGGGCTGAGCTAAGGGGTCAGGCTTTGGGAGGAGATGATTTATCACTCGCTCTGTGGCTCTGCCCCCACCCCCATTTCCACTCATATAATATGGGAATGATAAGAATATCTACCACATTTGGACATAGTAGAAAATAAAGTATAAGAGCTGAGTCATGCCTGGAATATAGTAGGCATTCATTAACTGTTAGCTTATGAAGCTATAAAGCCAAGGAAGTAAAGAAAACCCCATTTATTCACTTATCATTAAAAATCATATCCTAACCACAGTGTTTAAGAGGTCCATAAAATGTGGGTTATAAGGCCTCCTTGAAGCGTTCTGGTGCCCATTTCTCCATGCCAACTTCATTGCCCAGCAACACTATGAAAAAGCATGTACCAACACTAATGACAGGAAAAGACTTTAAAAGGGGCAATAAAGACGAAAGTGCCCAGTACAGGGAAGTGATTTACCTAGGGTTTGGGAAGAGGAGGTGAGGGAAAGCTTCTGACCAGAGGTAAAACCTGAGCTAAATTCTAAAGGATGGTGACAAGAAAAATAACTAAGGAATAAAGCTAATATTGCTGACATTTCTACTGAGCAACTTCTTCACTGGGGTAGACTCAGGAACATCCAGCAGCATTACACCTAACAGTCTCAGAATTCTGCTTTCATGCTCCCATTTTACAAATGAGGAAATCAAGGCTCTCTGAAATCCAAGTAATGCACAAAAATCAAGCACCCAATAAATGGTTGATCTGAAAAGTTCTTCAGGTCCAAAAGTTATATTCGAAAGAGAAATGAGCTTAGCACATACTAAGCTCAGACCTGGGAATAAACAGAGTGTGCGTGGGGAAAGGAAATAGTTTGTGTTTTCTGGAAGCACAGGGAGGATGGGGAAGCTTGAGTCTGGAGAGGAAGGCAGAGGGTGGATCCCAAGACGGGAGCTCATTCATAATCGATAGATCCTGGGGAGACACTGAAGGGTTTTAGGCAGGAGAATGATCAGATGCAGGCTTCACACTTGGTGGAGGAGGACAGGGTGGAGGGATGGGAAGAGGAAATGAACCACAGGAAAGAAGATCTGGCCTCTGCTGTTTGCAAAGAACTCCGTTTTTTCTTTTTGTTTTTAAATGCTTTCCTACTGCTTTGATTGATTTTGTTTCCCTCAAAGACTTCGCATCACCATAGAGCTCTTTGTATCAGCACTGTTTTGACATGTTTCTTTTGACATGATGTCACTGAAATCACATGTTCCAGTTTTATTTGAATCCAAGAATTAAGTGCCTGCAAGCAGTGTCCGGGGATGCAAACCAATTCCTTGTGACTGATTCTCTGCTTAGGAAGCAAATGTGGAATATCAATGATGGGTGAACTGTACTTAGTACATTTTGTTCTTTATAATGATCATTGTGCTAAAGAATAAGGATGGGACTTGAAAACAAAAGAAAAAAGAGAAATCCCATGAAGCATTGATCTGAGGCATTACGATTCTAATGAGGAGTAACTGCCCTGATGTTTACTTGTTCAATAGATAAAATCCTGTTTACCACGGAAGACTGAGTCACACAGAAAATGTCGGAAATTAAGCTCACGGGGGCAATTTAGACAGAAACACAGGAAGTGCTTTGTAAAAATCTGAGAAACACATCTTGGGAGTTGCCTGTTAGGAAATGACATTCTTCACGTCGGTGCAATGGCTGGCTGGTCGTCTCTGCCATAGGTTTTATGGGCACCAGGAAAAGTGCCTGTACCCGAGCTATTTGGCTCACAATCTTTCCAACTGCACTACTAAAAATTATGTTTGTTGTGTTTTACAGTTCTGTCAGTAAGCAACGGTAACTAGTATGCAACCATGCCTGGGACCTGCTATACCTTAGATTCCTCTCGGCTCACATAACAGAAACAATGATTGCTCAGAGTGTGAGCAAAGTCTTTTGGGATGGCCAATGAATGGGGTAGAGGGGTGAGGTGGGTGAGAACTGAGTTCCAAAGGAAGGGCGAAAGAGTGTCAACTACAAACGATCTAGAAGCCAATGGAAGCAGCCTATGCGAATAGACATTGGGATTCAGAGCAGCTCTCCACTGGAGGCAGGCAGGTGGAGAAAATAGCGACAGGCAGAGGACTCTCTCCCATGACGCCACTCGCCTTAAATGGGGGACAGTGATTTTATTAAATTCCCCCCCTTTTTTATAGGGACTTGGGTTAAGCTATTTTTATTCTAAGAACACACTGAAAAAGGTGCCCATCATGGCAAGATAACAGCAATGTTCAACCATGCAGGGAATTATTAACCAAAGAAAAAAGAAAGTCAAGGCAAGAGGCAACTTGCTTCCTTTGCCTGAATGTACATTTATTTAATCATGGAGCCAGGTTTGGCTGTTAAAACTCATCTTTCTCCTTCAGCACATCAGATCTGAAACTCTCAGAGGGAGCTTAAGTATTTTATTTTCTACAACTCTACCTAGTAAAATAGTAGTTTGGTGATAACTGGAATATGCAAGTTCAGATCATTATCTTTTTTTTTAAGAAAAGAGAGGAGGTCTTTTTGTTTGTTTTGTTTTTTGGCCATTTAGCACTTGAATTCACTGTTGCATTTCCACAACTTTTTTTTGTTTTGTTTTTGGTATGCTATATTGCAGCTTATTTATTTCTTAGTTGACAGCTCCAAAATTAACAGGTCTGGTCCCAGTGCACGTGAAAGGCATTGCAAAACGTGCTCAGTAAAAATAATAAGTAACAAAAGACCGCCCCCCTAACGCACCCTCGTCTACCATGTTTGACTCAGACCATTGTACTAGACTATTCGGATCTCTCTCCGAATAGACATAACCTCAGACATCTCCAGTCCATTCCACACAGCACAGCTACATGTTAAAAATGTGTCTTACGGTATGCCGGCTTGTAAAACCCTTTCATCTCTTCCCATGGTCTACAGGGTCCTGTACGACAAGCCTGTCAAACTTTCGGCCTATAGACCGCATGACGCTTTTATTTGGCCCATGTTAGCCTTTGAGTTTGACATGCTTCTGTACAATCTGGCCCTGTTTACTTTTCTGGACTTCTCTTTAAGATCTTTTCCTGTCATTCCTCTACCAAGAGTCCATGCCTTCCTCTAGTCTTAGAAGCTTGTGGCACAGTGTGATCCGTGCTGTCCGCTGCCTGCTTGTTTTCGATTTGTTCTCCAGTCTCAGCCCCAGTGCCAACTCCCACAGAGACTTCTCGTGCGGTCCATGTGAAGTCCTGTCTCCCTGTTTTATGTGATGCCGGATTCTTGTTCACAGAACTTATGGTGATTTGAAAATATTTTCCTGTGTGTGACTGTTTTCATCCTCACCGTGCTATAAGAGTGAATGCCTGCGTTTACTCATCCTTGACTTCTCAGTGCTTATACACTGCCTGAAGTGCACACTCTACAAATAGCTGTAGAAAAATAATAAATGAATAAACAAAGAAGGGAAAGAGAAAAGCCAGGTTAACACAGAAGTGTCAGGCGGGTCTGTGACACATTCCCTAGGCTCTATTTTTAGAAACTAGCATGGTTACCAAAGAAGTTCAGACAAATCACATCTTGAGGTTAACCTGCTTCCAAGCACCGAAGGAGACCTAGAATATGCTCCAATGCAGTGTTTCTCAAACTGATGCTCACCACCCATTAATGCTCACCACTGTTCTTTTTGAAGAAATAAAATAGGTTGAATAGCATAGAATAAATGCTATTTGCATGTAAGGCTGCACATTATTTATGAAACTTTGGTTCTTGTGAATACAATGTGTGTCACTGTGTGTGTAGCTACTGGCTTGTGATGAAGTTTCTTTCTATGGATGGCAGTCAAGAAAAATGATGAGCCCTGGCCGGTTTGGCTCAGTGAATAGAGCGTCAGCCTGAGGACGGGGGGGGGGGGGGGGGGGT